>JAJOOD010012526.1:0-34861 GCA_029582525.1 Solanum tacnaense | reverse complement strand
TTTAAATGTGTGGATGTAAATAAATATGTTTTTATTCCGCACTATTTTCATTATTGAATGCAATGAATGACTATGTGGCTTGTATAAGACCCCTTCGGGGTCGAGTACGCCGTGTTACGACTTGGGGGTGCTCCCGGGTCGTGACACCAGACCTACCTCTCCTACATATATCAAAAGTTTTCTCGGTCTACCAAGTTATTACAGAATGTTCGTGGAAGGATTTTCATCCATAGCCTCTCCATTGACTAAGTTGACTTAGAAAAAGGTCAAGTATCAGTGGTTAGATTATTGTGAGAAAAGTTTTGCATAATTGAAAACTAGGTTGACTACAACTCTTGTCTTTACTCTACCAGAGGGTTCAGATGGATATGTTATCTATTTTGATACGTCCAGAGTCGGCCTAGGTTGTGTGTTGATGTAGTGAGGTAAGGTTATAACTTGTGCTTCTAAGCAGCTTAAGGTACATGAAAAGAACTATCCGATTCATGACCTCGAGCTAACAATAGTGGTGTTTGCACTTAAGATTTGGAGACATTACTTGTATGGTGTTCACGTAGATGTGTTCACAGACCATTAGAGCCTTCAGTATGTCTTCACATAGAAAGAGTTGAATTTTTGCCAGAGGAGATGACTTGAGTTCCTCAAGGATTATGATATGAGTGTGCATTACCATCCTAGTAAGGCCAATGTAGTAGCAAATGTTCTTAACAGACTATCTATGGGTATTGTAGCGCATGTGGAGGAAGAAATAAAGGAAGTAGTAAAGGATGTTCACAGACTTGCTTGCCTAGGAGTTCGTCTTATGAGCATGTCAGATGGTGTGTAACAGTTCAGATTGGATCAGAATCTTCTTTGGTAGTGGAGGTTAAAGAAAACCAGGACGGTGATCTGATATTACTTGAACTAGAGAGTGCAATCCACAAGCAGAGAGTTGAGATTTTTTCCCAAGGGGGGGTGATAGTGTGCTTCGTTATTAGGGTCGATTATGTGTTCCTAATGTGGGTGAGTTGAGACAACAGATTCTTGCAGAAGCCCATAACTCCAGATATTCTATTCATCTAGGTGCCACTAAGATGTACCGTGATCTGTGGGAAGTCTATTGGTGGAATGGTATGAAAAGTGATATAGCGGATTTTGTGGCTAAGTTCCCCAATTGCCAGCAAGTCTAGGTAGAACATCAGAAACGAGGAGGTATGCTCAAGAGATCGACATTCCTACTTGGAAGTGGGACGTGATCAACATGGACTTCGTTACAGGTTTACCTCGTACTCGTAGGCATCATGACTCCATTTGGGTGATTGTTGATAGAGTTACTAAGTCTTCATACTTTTTGGCTGTTAAGACTACAGATTCAGCAGAGGACTACGCCAAGCTTTACATTAATGAGATAGTTAGGTTGCATGGGGTTCCTTTGTCTATCATCTCAGATAGAGGTCCTCAGTTTACCTCTCATTTCTGGAATTCATTTCAGAAAGGTCTTGGTACTCAAGTTAATCTTACCACAACTTTTCATCCGCAGACGGATGGGCAGGTAGAGTGTACAATTAAGACCTTAGAGGACATGTTGAGATCTTGTGTGATCTATTTCAAGGGTAGTTGGCATGATCACCTTCTTCTTATAGAATTTACCTACAATAATAATTACCATTCCAGCATACAAATGTCCCCTTATGAGGCATTGTATGGGCGTAGATGTAGATCTACGGTTGGTTGGTTTGAAGTAGGTGAAGCAGCCTTAATAGGGCCAAATTCAGTTCATGAAGCTATGGAGAAGGTGCAACTCATTAGAAATAGACTTAAGACAGCCTAGAGTTGCCAGAAATCCTATGTGGATGTAAGGAGAAGGGAACTAGAGTTCCAAGTTGATGATTGGGTTTTCCTAAAAGTGTCGCCTATGAAAGGGGTGATGAAATTTGGCAAGAAGGGAAATCTCAGTCCTAGATATGTAGGCCCTTACATGATATTGAAAAGGGTTAGTAAAGTGGCTTATGAGTTAGAGTTGTCAATAGAACTAGCAGCAGTGCATCCGGCTTTTAACATTTCGTTGTTGAAGAAGTGTGCGGGTGATCCAACAACTATTGTACCTTTAGAAAGTGTGGTTGTGAAGGATTGTCTCACTTACAAAGAGGTACTAATTGAGATTCTTGATCGTTGATGAGTCCCCAATTTGGACTCATTTAGGGCTATAAATTAATAGAATTGTGTCCTCAAATGCATATTTTGTCTCAATATCTGATGAAAATTCCTAAGTTTTAGGTATTTGGAGTTTGAGGCAAAGCATGGACACTACTTGGTAAGGAGAACAAGCGGCTGAAAAAAATGAAGAAATGAAGGCCTGAAGATCACCGAGCCCAGTTAGCGAGTCGCCGATCGGCCTAGAGATCGCCTTTTGTTCCATTGCGGTGAACCCTGAAGGAAAAGGTCAAGTTGGCGATGAAATGGAGCATTCAGTGTGCCGCCGAACAGTTCTGCAAAGCAGTACCATATCGCCCAACGACTCAAAATGCTAAGAGGCTAAAGTCTAAAGCAGGAAGGCGATAAAATCGACCCAACGGTGGATCGCTGAATGTATCGGCGAGCCCGATTAACTTCGCCTAAGGGTCCTTCGCACCACATTTTCAAACACTATAAATACTTATTTAAATTTCTAACTTAGTATCATATCACTATTATTATTTGAACTTTTTACAGTTTTTGAGAGAGTTGAAGTTTTAGAGGGTTTTGGAGACTTTGTTATAAGACCTTGAAGATTCAAAGGGTTTCAACTCCAAGAAATTGGACTTGGGTCTCGAAGATTCTTCACTCTTGACGTGTTTTAAAACTTAATCCTTCATACCCAGTTGATGGAAACTAATATTGGTATAATTTTTTTTTATCTCTTTTACATGTCTAGCTAAAACTCCAATTCTTGGGGTGTGATTTTGTTAATATGGGTCAGATTATCTGTTGGGTCTTGCTTGTTGATGGTGTATTAGTTGTATAAATGTGGTTTCGTTTAGTAGTTATGTATGAACTTAATGGAGTTGTAGTTGCCAATACGATTTCATCTTAGTATTTTTGGCTTGCTCGAGAGAGAGGTCGTAAAACAAGACTACTAAATTGATAGCCGGTGGTATTGTGTCTACATGGGTTCAGCTCGAGAGAGTGAATCCTAGTCCTTCTCCCACACATTCAGCTCAAGAGAGTTAATGGGTTAAGGAGGAAGCTGTGCTTGAAGTGGCAACTTGGTGTTCGAGAGAAACCGAGTCGATTCGGGGTAAGTTGCTCGACAGAAAATTTGCCCCCACTATATTCTAGCCTAGTCACAAATACTCAACAATTTCCTATCAAAATCATGTACCCGACAGTTTAGTTTAACCCGTATTCCTATCACATCCCAAGAATCCCGTCTCTCTATCTAGTATTCGTATATTTTTGTTGTTTGTAGTGGTTAATTAATATAACCCCCCCATTGATAATTGACACCTGTGTCACCCCCTTTAGATTTAGTATGTTTATATTTGATAAAGTCTATAGCTATGATTAATTAGAACTAAATTTTATTTTTCTATTAATTCTCAAAACCACTCCCTTGGGACTCGACCCCAACCCTTGGTTGGGTTGCTTTACTATTGTACGATTGTAGACTCTCAAATTGGAAGTTGTGTCTTGATTACGCAAACATCAAAATGGCGCCGCTGCGGGGGAGTGGTGTTATTTGAGAATTTTTAGTTTAGTAAAAGTTTTAATCTTCTTAGTCGTATTTTACTAACTTTATTTTTAGTTTTGTTTTTCTTTGCGTTGTTGTTGTAGGCAGATATCCTGAGCATGGCTGAGGGAAATGGTAGCAAATTGGCAGAGCTGAATCAAGAAGTCGAAATGGACTTCAATTTAACCGCACTGGTAACTCAGCTGAACGATTTGGCCACCAAAATATCAGAGGTGGAAGACCAGTGCAAAAGTCAAGGGAGGTACATACCCCCTCATGAGCAGAAAAAGTCTAGAGATTGGGAGAACAATCGTGTCGAGGACACACTACAAATCATTATCCAAAAGATTACCGAATAAGATCGAGTGTTGGAAGAGATGAAGGAGAATATTGAAGTGTTGAATCAGATGATTGGCTCTCTTTCTAGATCGATCCAGCTGATCAGGACACTCATGAGTTATGCAGTGCCTCCTCTCCACTCAATTGAACTATTGGGGTTACCTAGTAACACTAGGGCCAACCCCAATGATAAAGAGTGAATAAGGACTTGTGTCGGGCCACGACGTTAACTAAGGAGCTTCTTGGGAGGCAACCCAAGGCCTTAAATGCTTTATTTTTGTCTTAGAAACAATGGTGTTCTGATTTTGTATGTTCGAGTGTGAAAAGTGCAGGTTGGAGGGCATAAGTCTAGTCGGTGAATCACCGAGGAGTTCGGCGAGGCCGACATAGACCGCCGTTAGACGTAAGAAAATCTTACATCAGATTCTGTAACAATCGGCGAGCACCAGGAGAAATATGGCGAGTCGCCAACTAGGTCGGCAACCCTGATGAAGACCGCCGTTTGGATCCTCACTTTGACTGAAGGTCCTATAAAACTCGGCGAGGTAAGTAACCACTCGGCGGCTCGCCGAGTAGCTGGGAGAATTTGACTAACGTCACCGAATGGGTGAGATCTAGATAAATTTTTATAAGCCTGGGTTTAAACTCTCAACCTTTTTCATTTTCCCTCACTCTCGATCTTTGCAAAATCGCACCTACTTAGTATTTTCAATATTTCCGCATTCGATAAGTATTTTAGTTGATTGATTTGTGCTCGGAATTGGATTACTTTGCCGCTTAGCATTTCAGTCTTGTTTTAATCGGTAGTAAAGGTTGGTTTTTCCAAACCCCGCATTTATTTTTGATATTTGAACTCTTATGCAAGTGATATAATCTGGTTGTCATGTGCTGGGCCTCTCTAATAGGTTTAGATTGTTTAAATGCCAAGTTTAATTCGTAAATCTTGCCCATTTTATCTTGATTTTTGAATTCCCTTTTTGTTGCGCGTCAAAATAAGTTAAATCTTGTGCGGTTGTGCGTGCGGGGTGTTTAGCATGGTCGGGGTAATTCGTAAAACTAGTGCATAGTTTAATTTTATTTTCAAGGGTTGCAGGGTTGAATTCGAGAATGTGGGTTGCATGAAGGCATGTTAGGCTATTTTGCGAGCTAAGTCGAGCTCGCCGAACCACTCTGCGGCTAGTCTAATGACCCCATCTCGCCTTTAATTTCATGCTATATGTGTTGTTGGTTTTTGTAACTTTCGGCGAAAAGTCTTTGGTCGCCAAAAGCACTCGGCGACTCGCCGAAAGTCTTCTAGATCACCCTTTGTCTGCACTCTTGAACCTTTGTTGCACTATATCTTTCAGCGGACAAAGCCCTGATCACCGAAAGAGGTCGGCGACTTGCCAAAAAGACCTTCTAATCACCAACATACTAAATTTTTTAAGCCAATCCTGTCGGTGAGCCCAACCTAGCTCGCCGAAGCGATTTGGCGATTCGCCGATTTATTCAGCTAGTCTTTCTGCAACTGTGTTTACATGAATTTGATTTAGTCTGTCTAACTTTTCCCACTATAATTGCAGACATGTCTAGGTCTAAAGTTGCTGGGAGAAACATGCCACGCCAAAGGAAAGCAAAAGGGATTACAATCAATGAGGCTGTAGCTGCATCCAGGGGCCAAGTTGCAAAACTTTCCAAAACTGGTGGAAAAGGCAAGGGCAAAGACAAATCCCCTGAGTTATCAGAAGCAAGCTCCGGTAGTGATGGCTTTTATACCAATGACCCCAACCCATCTGAAAGTAAGGGTGTGGGTTCTGATGATGATGACCAGATGGAGGCACAGAGGGCTGAGTTACGATCCAAAAAGCTGAAAGATCCATCTAGGATCAGGAATTCTCAGCCTACCACTCCTACTCCTCCTGTCCCAGAGCAGGCAATAGTGCTGGCACCTCCAGTACAGGGTCCTCCGCCTAAGTCAATGAATAGATTAAAGGCTGAGGGGCTGAGGATGATTCTTGAGGAAAAGCGTATGTCCATAGATGGGGTTATTGACAGGTACCCAGAGATAATGGAGTGCTTGAGACACCACAAGTTCCAAATCTTCACCAAACCCCGTGGTCCTTATATTCCAAAATGGGTAAGAGAGTTCTACAGTGCATACAGTGCACTAATACCTCAGAAAAAGCAACTAGCAGCACCTTTCAAAGAAGTTGACTAGTTGTTAGAGGCCGGAGGGTGAAGTGTGATAGTGAGGCTATCAACGCAGTCTTGGGCATGTCCACAAATATTAGGGATCACTGCCAACACTTGATCAGAATAAAGAAACTAGATGAGATGAAAGAGTGGTTAGCCCCACTAATATCAGATGATTCTCCGAAGTGGTTGAAAGAAGGAGCTCCGATTGAAAATAAAGATCTGAACATTGCCACAAGATTCTGGTTCAGTTTTATCAGCAGCCCAATTATGCCATCCCAGAACGAGTCAGTTCTTCGCCTTGCCAAGGTAGCCTGCCTGGGTTGCATCATAGAGAAAACTCGGATAAATTTGGGTACGATCATTGCTTTAGAGATACTCATGCGTGCAAGGCAGCGTCAGAGCTCACTTTCATTCCAGTATTGATCACGAAACTGTGCAAACGAGCTCGGGTACCTTGAGATGCCAAGAAGGATGTTGAAGTGATGCCCACATCCTCTACTGATATCCAGAGGATCTAAGCCGAGTACCTTAAGGATCAAGCAGAAAGGAAGAAGAGAAAGGAAGAAGACAGTCTCGGTGGAGTTAGTAAACACAGAATCATCACCTGCAGAGGCATATTTTCCTACTCCAATCACTGGGCCTTCAGGTATATCTATTACCACTGCTACTCCTGCTGACACTCTAGGTTCTTCTGCTGATGCACTGCCTCCCAGACCTACTGTTGTTGCTGTTGTTTCTCGGCTTCCACTCACCCAGGCTTCCCTACTCCGGATGGGACAGTTGGCCCATTCTGCTGATCGTCGGGCTGCCATTCTAGAGGCCTCTGTTCCGAGCATGATTCAGACTACCCTCGCTGATGTTGTGACACCATTGAGCACTGTCATTGATGCCCTAGCAGCCAAGATAGTGGTGTGTGAGCGCAAACAAGGAGCCACAGAGGAGGTGATGACTTTGAAGTCTGCCATTGCTGAGCTGTGAAAAGATGTGGACTACTTGAAGTCCACTGATATGTCCATGGTATTTGGAACAGTAGAGATTCCAGATGTGCCTGAGATGCCTCAGATCACTATCGGACATGGGGATAGATCGGAGCAGACAGTCGATCCTGAGTCAGAGGGAGAAATTGATGAAGTTATGCTTGAGGATACTGAGGGAGCTGCAGATGAAGATCTGACCGAGACTGAAGCAATTATGATAGATGCTGATGTGCAGGCTTCCTTGGAAAATGCACCTATTTCTGGATCTAGCGAAGCTGGTCCTTCTGAGGTCACTCCAGGCACCGATGCTAAGATAGACGGAGCGACTACTTAGACAGGATCCCTTTTTTACCTCCCTCTCTTTCTTTCTTTAATTTACATTCGGGATATTTTATTATTTACATTTGAGGACAAATTATTTTTAATTGTGGTGGGGTGTGGCCCACCTTTGTGTGTTATTCGTGAATCATGTTTTGTTTACGTATTTGCGTTGTAAGCTATATTTGTGTTAATACTGCTTTCGTGAAAGGTTTGAGCTTGTGGCTTCTTTTTCTTTAAATTGCAATTGATTTTGACCCTTTCGAATTTTTTTTGCCACCTCTTGTATGTGTTGAATGTGGCTGTTTTTTCGTAGATTTGAGTATCAATTTTGATCAATACCGATGACTTATATAGTGCTTGTAATCAAACAAACATGAATGTGCGGCTACGATGAGGCCAAATGAAGTTGCATAGACAATATGTGAACTTTTTGCATCTCGTTGTGACTAGCCAATTATTAAATTGAGTCTCTTGTGATGATCGTTGCACACTAGAGAAAGTGTGAAGTTTTGTTTTACTTTAGTGTCGATTCCTTGTGTGATGAGCTTACTATGAACCATGCATGACAACACCTAGAATTTGCCCCGTTGGTCCGGTCGACTAAGTAAGGCTATTTTTTTATATGATCTTAGGCAATTTCGAAGAGTGTGAGCCAATTTTACATATACCTCTTTTGTGGTCTACCTTGTGAGTGTGTGTGAACCTCTTTTGAACACCTCTTGAGCCTTACCTTCTTTGGAAGAAACTTGATGAAAACAATGACCTTTCTTTATCCATCACCCATAATCCTCATGAAGTTGTGGTTTGTTTGAATAGCCAACTTAGGCCAAAAGCCTAAGTTAGGGGTGTGGTGAAAAGAGAAGGCAAATCAAGAAATACAAGAAAGTCCCTTGTACCCATGGTTTTGTGAAAAATGGAACCCCTCCATACAAAAAAAAAGAATGAAAAAGTTGTGGAATAAAGTTATGAAAGTGTAAAGAAAATTGGGGTTTCCAACTATCCATGGGAAGTGAATAATCGGACTACTTGTGAGCAGAAATGAGATTGATGAAAGAAAATGAAAGAAAGAGTTATTCAACCTTTGTTTCATGAGGACTATAGCCATTGAACCTAAATGACCATACCTTTGCACTCAACCCCATTACAAGCATTGAAATACCTTTGTGATCTTGAGTGAGTTGAAACAAGTGTTGATTGGAAAATACAGGCAAACCTGATGAGTCCACAAATTGGACTCACTTAGGGCTATATTTTGATAGAATTAGTGTCCTCAAATTCATATTTTGTCTCAATATCTGATGGAAACCCTTAAGTTTCAGGTATTTGGAGTTTGAGGGAAAGCATGGACACTACGTCGCAAAAAAGGAGCGAAGAGGCTGAAAAGAACGAAGAAATGAAGGCCTGAGGATCGCCGAAGGGTCTTACTTCACCTTTTGTTCCAGTGTACTAAGCCCTGAAGGAAAGGATCAAGTCGGCGGAAAAAAGGAGTAGTCGGTGCATTGCCGAGAAGTTTCGCGAAGCAGTACCATGTCGCCCAATGACCCAGAGCACGACGATGTTGAAGGCTGGTGCAAGACGACGATGAACTACACCAAACGGCGAATCACCGAGTTGATCAGCGATTCTGACTAACGACGCCAAATGATCCGCTGTAACACAAATCTGTTAAAACTATAAATACTAGTTAGAGTTGTAGTTTTAGGTGTCGAACAATTATTATAATTTTCATATAGAATAGTACTTTTGATATTTTTTCTCTAAGTTTGAGAGGGTTTTGAAGAACTTGAAGATTCAAAGGGTTTCAACTCCAAGAATTTGGACTTGGGTCTTGTGGATTCTTCACTCTTTTCTCGTTTTAAGACTTAAATCTTCATACCCATTTGAATGTAAACTCATAGTGGTATAACTTTCTATCTCTTTTACATGTGTAGCTAAAACCGCAATTCTTAGGGTGTGATTTTATGAATATGGGTTTTATCATCTGTTGGGTCTTGCTTGTTGATGATTTATTTGTTGTTTAGATGTGATTTCGTTTAGTAGATGTGGTTGAACTTAATGAAATTGTAGTTTCAAATACGATTTCACCTTTGTGTTTTTGGCTTGGTCAAGAGAGAGGTCATAAAACTAAGACTACTAAATTGATGGCCGGTGGGAGTGGGTCGACATGAGGTTCAGCTCAAGAGAGTGAACTCTAGTCTCATTCCCACGCACTCAGCTCGAGAGAGTGAGTGGGCTAACGTGGAGGCTGTTCTTAATGCGGCAAGTGGGTGTCCGAGAGGAACCCATTTGATTCGGGGTAAGTTGCTTGAGAGAGAATTTATCCCCTCTATAGTCTAGCCTAGTCACAACTATTCAACAGATTTGTTGTCAAAAGCATGTACCCAATAGTTTAGTTTTTCCCGTATTCCTATCACATCCTAAGAACCCCACATCCTTGATTAGTACTTTTTGCATTCTTGTTGTTTTTGCTTACTTGTGACAAAACCCTATCGTTAATTGACACTCTTGTGTCCCTCTTTAATTTACAATATTTTTAATCGTTAATGTCTTTAGCTACCACTAGTTAGAAATTTTAATTTTCTATTAATTCTCAAAACCACTCTCTTGGGAACGATCCCAACCCTTGGTTGGGTTACTAAACTATTGTACGATCGTAGACATTTGCATCAGAAGTTGTGTCTTGATTACGCAAATATCAAAATGGCGCCGCTGTCGGGGAGTGGTGTTGTTTGAGAATTTTTAGATTAGTAGAATTTTTGTTCGTCTTAGTTGTAGTTTACTAACTTAACTTTTAGTTTTGTTTTTCTTTGAAGTTATTGATATAGGCAGATACCCTGAGCATGGCTGAGGGAAATGGTAGTAACATGGCTGAGATGAGTCAAGAAGTCGGGAGGGACTTCATGTTAACCGCACTGGTAACTCAGCTGAACGTGTTGGCCACCAAAATATCAGAGGTGTAAAACCAGTGCAAGAGCCAAGGGAGGTACATACCCCTCATGAGAGGAAACAGTCTAGAGACAAGTAGAACAATCGTGTCGAAGACACACTCCAAATCATTCTCCAAAAGATCACTGAACAAAATCAAAAGTTGGAAGAGATGAATGAGAATATTAAAGTGTTGAATCAAATGATTGGCTCCCATTCTAGATCAACCAGCTGATCAGGACACTCATGAGTTATGCAGTGCCTCCTCTTCACTCAAATGAACTATTGGGGTTACCTAGCAACACTAGGACCAACCCCACCAATGGAGAGTGAGTAAGGACTCGCGTCGTGCCACGACGTTAACTAAGGCACTTCTTGGGAAGCAAAACAAGATTTTAAATGCTTTTGTATGCTTTTATGAATAATGGTGTGCTAGTGGTGCAGGTTTAAATGTTGGAAGTGTTTGGAAAATGCATATTGGCGAGAAAAACGTTAGTCAGCGTTCCCGATAAAGACCGTCGTTGGGACCTTCACTTTGACTAAAGGCCCTGTAAAACTCAGCGAGCGCAGTAACCAATCGGCAGGTCACCGAGTGGATCGGCGAGTGTGACTAATGTCGCCGAATAGGCACGAACTTGACGGTTTATAATGGCCAAAAGATTTAGAATTTGAAATCCTTCACTTTCCCTCATTTTTAAACTTCACAAACCCACACCAAGGTATTATCTTTAATATTTTTCTATTCCATTAGTATTTTAGTTGTTGATTGGTGCTCAGAGTTGGATTTCTTTGCTGCATAGCTTTTCAATCTTGTTTTAATCGGCATATAAGGTTGGTTTTCGAATCCCGAATTTACATTCAAAAACTTTGTACTCTTTTGCAATAATCGTATTATTTTATTGTGTGTTGGGCCTCTCTGATAGAAGTAGAATACTTGAATGCCTATTTTTAATTTGAAAATCTTGTCTGTATTATCTTGATCGTCAAAATGCCCGTATTTTTATGCTTTGGAACGAATGAAATTTGATTGGGTAATGCTTGCATGTTGTTTAGATTTCTTCTGGCTACCACCGGAGATGTGCAGAAGGGTGGCACAACGGAGGAATAGTCGGATGCAGAGACTGACGAGGAGCTGATAGCAGTGCACGAAGAGCAAACGCAGGAGAGCCACGATGAGATTATATACATAAATTTGCCAGATCTTGTGGGATCAGTTGTGCAGCCAGTAATCTAGCCATCACTGACTGAGACGTCCACAACAGCTCCTAGTGGATCTGACACTTCTATTCCTCTTGAGGTGAGTCCGGGTACTGAGACCCGAGACCGGACAGATGCTCTGGGCACTGATTCCCTGATTCAGACAGAGACCCTGACAGAAGGAGCTACTGCATAGACATGACCCTTCTTTACCTCCCTCTTTGTCTTACTTATTTTTATATTTGGATACTTTTATTCGCATTTGAGGACAAATACTTTTATTTGTGGTGGGGTGGGGCCCACCTTTATGTGCTCATGGTGTTCGTGTTTTGTTTGTATTTGGGCAGTTCTGTTCTGTTTAAAAATTGTGTTTGATATATTGCTTTTTGTGGATGTTTGAGATTGTGGCTCCTTTTGTTTTAAATTGCAAAATGCTTTTGACCTGTCTGAAAATTTTTGCCACCTCTCATGTGTTGAATGTGGCTGTTCTTTTGCAAAATTTAAGTCTCGATTCTGATCAATATCGATGACTTAAATAGTGCTCTCAATCGAACGATTATGAATGCGTGACTACGATGAGGCCAAATGAAGTTGCATAGACAATATGTGAACTCTTTGCATCTCGTTGTGACTAGCCTGTTATCAAATTGAGTCTCTTGTGATGACCATTGCACACTAGCAAAAGTGTGGAGTCTTGTTTGATGGTAGTGTCAATGCCTAGTGTGATGAGTTTTCTTTGAACCATGCATGATATATCTTAGAATTTACCCCGTTGGTCAGGTCAACTAAGTGATTCTATCTTTTGATATGATCTTAGGCAACTTCTAAGAGTGTGAGCCAATTTGACATATACCTCTTTTGTGACCTACCTTGTGAGTGTGTGAATTGCTTTTGAACACCCCTTGAGCCTTACCTGTCGATGGAAGAAACTTGATGGAATTAGACCTTTCTTTATCCATCACCCATAATCCTCATGAAGTTGTGGTTAGTTGAATAGCCAACTTAGGCCAAAGCCTAAGTTGGGGGTGTGGTGAAAAGATAAGGGCAAATCAAGAAGTGCAAGGAAAGTCTCCTCTTACCCATGGTTTTAAGAAAAATGGAACCTCTCCTAAAAATAAAAATAAAAAAAGAAATTTGTGGAATAAAGTACAAAAGAAATGGGGTTCCCAAACAATCCATGGAAAGTGAATAATAGGATGACTTATGAGCACTAAAGAAAATGATGAAGGAAAAGGAAAGGAAGTGTTGTGAGCACCACATTTCGTGAGGATGAAAGTCACTAAGCTTAAATGACCATACCTTTGCACTCAGCCCCATTACAAGCCTTGAAAAGACCTTTTTGATCTTGAGTGAGCTGAAACAAATGTTGATTGGAAAATACGGGCAAACCTATGGGTAAAATTATGCATTGTGTTCCTCTTTGTGAGTGTGAGCGTTGCATCTGATTCCAAAGCTTTAAACTGTGAACCATTGTGTGAATATGGAATCATTCCTTGTGTGAGGGCATTTGAACACTTTGGTTGAGCTTGAACTTTCATTTGAAGCAAGTATTGTGAGCATGAGATTATTTGATATTGGTGAGTCACAACTTGAATCTTTAAGTGCACATTTGATCTTTGCATAAGTAAATTGAGTCTTGTTGTGTGCATTCATAATTGAGTCTTGTGTAGCATTGTTCGAGAGACCCTTTTTGAACGGCTGAACTTGAGTTTGCTTAAGGACAAGCAAAAGTATAAGATAGGGGTGTTGATGAGTCCATAAATTGACTCATTTAGGGCTATATTTTGATAGAATTAGTATCCTCAAATGCATATTTTGTCTCAATATCTGATGAAAACTCTTAAGTGTCAGGTATTTGAAGTTTGAAGGAAAGCATCGACACTACGTCACAAAAAGGAACGAAAAGGCTGAAAAGAACGAAGAAATGAAGGCCTGAGGATCGCCGAGTCCACTTGGCGAGTCGCCGAAGGGTCTTACTTCGCCTTTAGTTCCAGTGTGCTGAGCCCTGAAGGAAAGGATCAAGTCGTTGAAAAAAGAGAGCAGTCGGCGCATCGCCGAGAAGTTCCGCAAAGCAGTACCATGTCGCCCAATGACCTAGAGCATGGCGATGTTGAAGGCTGGTGCAAGACGGTGATGAACTACACCAAATGGCGAATCGTCGAGTTGATCGGCGATTCCGACTAACGACGCCGAATGATCCGCTGCAGCACAAATCTGTGAAAACTATAAATACTAGTTAGAGTTGTAGTTTTAGGTGTCGAACAATTACTATAATTTTCATATAGAATAGTATTTTTTGATATTTTTGCTCTAAGTTTGAGAGGGTTTTGAAGAACTTGAAGATTCAAAGGGTTTCAACTCCAAGAATTTGGACTTGGGTCTTGTGGATTCTTCACTCTTTGTTTGTTTTAAGACTTAAATCTTCATACCCATTTGAATGCAAACTCATATTGGCTTAAATTTCTATCTCTTTTACATGTGTAGCTAAAACCGCAATTCTTGGGGTGTGATTTTGTGAATATGGGTTAGATTATATGTTGGGTCTTGCTTGTTGATAATTTATTTGTTGTTTAGATGTGATTTCGTTTAGTAGTTATGGTGCAACTTAATGAAATTGTAGTTGCAAATACGATTTTACCTTTGTTTTTTCGGCTTGCTCGAGAGAGAGGTCGTAAAACTAAGACTACTAAATTGATGGCAGGTGGGAGTGAGTCGACATGAGGTTCAGCTCGAGAGAGTGAACCCTAGTCGCATTCCCACACACTCAGCTTGAGAGAGTGAGTGGGCCAAGGCGGAGGCTGTTCTTCATGCGGCAAGTGGGTGTCCGAGAGGAATCCATTTGATTCGGGTAAGTTTCTCGGGAGAGAATTTATCCCTTCTACAGTCTAGCCTAGTCACAACTATTTAACAGATTTGTTGTCAAAAACATGTATCCAATAGTTTAGTTTTTCCCGTATTCCTATCACATCCCAAGAACCCCATCTCCTTGATTAGTACTTTTTGCATTCTTGCTATTTTTACTTACTTGTGACAAAACCCCCATCTTTAATTGACACTCTTGTGTCCCCCTTTAATTTACAATGTTTTTAATTGTTAATGTCTTTAGCTATGACTAGTTAGAACTAAATTTTAATTTTCTATTAATTCTCAAAACCACTCTCTTGGGAACGATCCCAACCCTTGGTTTGGTTACTAAACTATTGTACGATCGTAGACACTTGCATCAGAAGTTGTGTCTTGATTACGCAAACATCAAAACCTATGGGTGAAATTATGCATTGTGTTCATCTTTGTGTGTGAGCGTTGCATTTGATTCCAAAGCTTTAAACTGTGAACCATTGTTTGAATATGGAATCACTTTTTGTGTGAGGGCATCTGAACACTTTGGTTGAGCTTGAACTTGCATTTGAAGCAAGTATTGTGAGCATGAGATTCTTTGATATTGGTGAGTCACAACTTGAATCTTTGAGTGCACAATTGATCTTTGCATGAGTAAAGTGAGTCTTGTTGTGTGCATTCATGATTGATTCTTGTGTAGCACTATTTGAGACACCCTTTTTGAACTGCTGAACTCGAGCTGCTTGAGGACAAGCAAAAGTTTAAGTTAGGGGTGTTGATGAGTCCACAATTTAGACTCATTTAGGGCCATATATTGATAGAATTAGTGTCCTCAAATGCATATTTTGTCTCAATATCTGATGAAAATCCTTAAAGCATGGACACTACTTGGCAAGAAGATACAAGGCGGCTGAAAATAATGAAGAAATGAAGGACTAAAGATCGCCGAGCCCAGTTGGCGAGTCACTGATCGGTTTGGAGATCGCCTTTTGTTCCAGTGCGCTGAGCCCCGAAGGAAAAGGTCAAGTTGGCGATGAAATGGAGCAGTCGGCGTGTTGCCGAACAGTTCCGTGAAGTAGTACCATATCGCCCAACAACTCAAAAATGCGAAGAGGCTAAAGAAGGAAGGTGATGAAATCGACCAAACGGCGGATCGCCGAATGTATCGGCAATCCCCACTAACTTCGTCGAAGGGTCCTTCGCAACACATTTTCAAACACTATAAATACTTATTTAAATTTCTAACTTAGTATCATATCACTATTATTATTAGAACTTTTTACAGTTTTTGAGAGAGTTGAAGTTTAGAGGGTTTTGGAGACTTTGTTCTAAGACCTTGAAGATTCAAAGAGTTTCAACTCCAAGAAATTGGACTTAGGTCTCGAAGATTCTTCACTCTTGACGTGTTTTAAGACTTAATCCTTCATACCCAGTTGATGGAAACTGATATTGGTATAAATTTTTATCTCTTTTACATGTCTAGCTAAAACCCCAATTTTTGGCGTGTGATTTTGTGAATATTGGTTAGATTATCTGTTGGGTCTTGCTTGTTGATGGTTTATTTGTTGTTTAAATGTGATTTCATTTAGTAGTTGTGTATGAACTTAATGGAGTTGTAGTTGCAAATACGATTTCATCTTAGTATTTTTGGCTTGCTCGAGAGAGAGGTCGTAAAACTAAGACTACTAAATTGATAGCCGGTGGTATTGGGTCGACATGGGTTTACCTCGAGAGAGTGAATCCTAGTCCTTATCCCACACATTCAGCTCGAGAGAGTGAATGGGCTAAGGCAGAGGCTATGCTTAAAGCGGCAACTCGGTGTTCGAGAGAAATCGAGTCAATTCGGGGTAAGTTGCTCGAGAGAGAATTTACCCCCACTATAGTCTAGCCTAGTCACAAATACTCAAAAATTTACTATCAAAAGCATGTACCCGACAATTTAGTTTATCTTGTATTCCTATCACATCCCAAGAATCCCGTCTCTCTATCTAGTTTTCGTATACTTTTGTTGTTTGTAGTTGTTAATTAATACAACCCCCCCCCCCCATTGATAATTGACACTTGCGTCACCCCCTTTAGATTTAGTATGTTTATATTCAATAATGTCTATAGCTATGACTAATTAGAAATAAATTTTATTTTTCTATTAATTCTCAAAACGACTCCCTTGGGACTCGACCCCAACCCTTGGTTGGGTTACTTTACTATTGTACGATTGTAGACACTCGAATTGGAAGTTGTGTCTTGATTACAAACATCAATCATCAAGTTAGAAGGTTGAGAAACAAAGAAATCGCTTCAGTCAAGGTTTTGTGGAGGAGTTAGTCCGTAGAGGGAGCTACTTGGGAACCAGAAGCAACCAGAAGGCCAAGTATCCTCCCCTCTTTCCTTCCAATTCCATTCTATCTTGAGGTAATAGTTCATCTTTAGTTTTTCAGTCACTCGTGTGTAGCTTCAGTCTTAGTATCATGTTCCTTTAGTTTGTACCTGCATTTTCAGCGTATTTGCATGTTCTTGGAACTTAGTTCAGTCAGAAATCAGTTTCCAGTGTTTAGTGGTAGAGTTGCAGCTCTTTCCCTCCATCTCCAGCTAGTTTAGTCTTCATTCGAGGATGAATGTTCCCTAGGGGGAGATATTGTAACACCTCGGATCTTAAAATGAAGAAAATCCTAGTTTTAAAAAAAATTGGTGCCAGTACCAACGGAACCACCCATAGACCGTAGGTAGGACCACGGACTGTAGGTGGGTTCCGTCATTGGGCAACAAATCTTTATAGTCTCTGATCTCATCCACAATCGACCAGTACGGTTCATGGTTGGACTACGGACCGTAGGTCTAACCGTTGGTGAAGGTCAGCAACTAGCTAGGGGCAAATTGCTGATTAGGTCAACTTCAAATGGTCATCACTCTTAGAAAAAAAGGAATTATGTGTCCCATGACCTATTATATTATATATTATTGATTCCTCTTTCCAACGCCACCGATCGAGTTTGCTAAAATCCGATCTCGAAGTAAAAAGTTATGCTCCTTTTAGTGAAGCCCTGTTGGGCAGACTTGACCTGCGACCCAAACCTATGGACCATACACCTACGGCCCGTAGGTCCCATCCGTCGGTCACTCCGACAACAGTTAAATCGGGGGTCTTTTGGCCTTTTCCTATTTCATTGGACTCCTAAGCTACGTTGTTTAGACCCTAAATTATGAGGTTTTAGTCAGTTTAAGCCTATAAACATAACTAGAACTTACCTAAGTCAAATCATTAATCAAAACTTTGAGAAATTAGAGCTTGAGAGGAGAAAAGAGGTCAAGAACCCTAGTTTAAGAAGGCATCAAGATTCTATCAGTTTCAACCCCGAAATTGAAATATTTCTCTGTGGAATTCGTCACCAGGTAAGTGGGATTTCACTAGTGGGTTCCTTTCGCCCATTAGGTCCCTAGATTTCAGTCGGATTCTTGATTCCCTTATCATGACTAGACCTAGGGTTTCTAGAACTTCAGTAGATTTTCATGAATTAGTTATGTACATGTTCCAAATCAGATTATCATGTTATTACTTCGTTTCTTGCATGAATTTCAAAACCCTAGCTATGTAGTTCTTTAGTTCTTGAATTACATATGCTAGGTCAGATATTTCAGATATACATGCCTTAGTTTTGAATATGTCTTTATCAGTATATTATTGTGCATTCTCAGTTTGCATGTCAGTTTGAGCTATCCAGTATAATACAGAAATTTAGTCATAATGTGTTAATCAATTAATCTATTGGAGTAGCATAATACCGAGTTGGACTAGGGTTCAGCGTACCCATATAGTCCCAGAACTACGAGCCACGTAGATTGTAAATCCCCTCTATAGGCATCATTTTATTGATCACGCCAGCATGCCTTTATACCTTTGACAGGGTATATTGGGTCCTCTCAATGGGCTGTATACATCGGACTCTACACTTTGCTCATGTGATTTTATTGTTGGTTATTAGTAGCTTCCACAGTTCAGTGAGACTCTATTACATTGACCACATTTTCAGTACAGTTAGTATTCAATTTTAGCATGTTATAAATTTGGTCATTGCATCCAGTTAGTTCAATATTCAGTATATATATCATGTTCAGATTATATTATTGCTTTATTGCTTTGTTCAGTTATGTTGTTATCCAGCTTTACTCTATCCTGCATGCTCGATACCTTTCAAGTAGTGACGCATACTCTGCGCTACATCTTCTCGTGATGTAGGTCCAGGTCCTCAACAGTTAGATCACGCATAGATTGGTTCCCGATCTTCAGTTCAGTAGCATCAGTGGTGAGTCATCATTCTTCGAGGACTAGTGACATGTTTATCTTTATCGTTTTTAGCTTTAGTTTCAGTTTTGCTAGATCTAGTTGGGGGATTTCCCAACATTTCTAGTCAGTTTAGAGGCTTATTTCAAACATAGTTAGTTTCAGCCTTAGTCTTAGAGTTTGATTCTCTTTTGTATTCAAAGTCTCAGCTTTCATATATTCAGACAGTATATGGGTATTCCCTATCATTTTCAGTATATCTTATGATTTAGCTTCCGCACAGTTTTATTATTCAGTTTATCTTTAGTATGCTTATGATTACTCGAGCAGGGTTAGCTTGGGGTCACTCGTGATCCTGGGTCCCGTGTCCGCGTCCAGGGGGTAGCGTCGGGGCGTGACACTATAAGCCCAGAAGGTACACAACAACAAACATAACCCAACCTCCCCTCCATAAGACTGGCGCATGCAAACAACAACTAATTATGTTGGTGATAGGTGATACTTTCAAATGTTAGTATGAAAAGAAAGTTATAATACCATCGGTTCCAAGTGCCACGTAAACAAGTATATACACATACCTCTTACCCCTGACACACTAGGTTGGATCCATGTGGACACCCTTCCTTCTGTTCGGTGGGTCACATGGACGTAGGGACCCATAGGGGGTTCAGAAAGTCTGTATATACTACCTGGTGCTGATACAAGACCTCCATAATATATCTATCACAGTACTGGATCTGCTATGTCATGGTATCAAATATGTATTTAATTAAATCATCATAGAAATTGTCGGCAGTGTTCCTGACCGATCAAGTAAAAAATGAGAACATCCTTGATGCCTCTTTTATCTCAAAAGCCTATTTATCAAAGTGGAAAAGATGGCACGAGTCCTATCAAAACTAGTTTTAAAGAGTAAACTGTAGAATCATACTTTCTCAAAAATAGTAGTGAAATTCAATGTGTTTACTAGGATCATACCACAAAATATGAGAAAACGAGTATCAACGCAATGCATGTCATCACTAGCATCAAAACAAATAGTAGCTAAAAAACCAATGTACATTACCAATACTACCTTACTCATAGAACATAAAAAACTAACCTGAAATCCAGTTGGTCCTCGACCAAGGCCTTGGGTCCAACAATGTACCAACAATGATACCCAAACCTGATTACCAAAACTCAGGAAATGAAGAAATTTATATAAAATCTAATAACCAAAAAGGGTAACTCAAAAATCATAGGCTTAACCTGAAAATAGTAATCAAGTGACACTAGAGCACAACTAATACCAACATATGGTTTATAAAAAGCAACTAAGGTTCCATGCACTAATGGAGGGTACAAACCATAACAATTTCTATATAGCGCAGCCAAACTAAATATAGGGTCACTAAACACACATTATGAGGAACTTTGGTCACAAAATATTGTAATGCTTTAAACATCAACTCTAAAGAGAATGACAACACTAAACTAAGTCGTAGCAAGGACTTACCAACCTAAGCTAAGGATTTTGCAATACTAAATGAACCTGAGGCTCTTACGAGAATGATGAAAATGGGATAAGGAAGTAATTCTAAACCCATTAGATATAATCCTAATCCACGTGCAATCTATACTAATCATTATCTCATGGAGCACAATCTAAAACAAAGTGGACCGTGGCCTACCGAAAAGCCGAACTGCAATCTCAAATCATCCACAAGTTTCCCGCCTCATCTTTATGTCATCTGAATTACATGATACTATCAACATAATAAAGTATGTGTTACTACGAGAACAATGTTACCCATATTGGTATACTGTAACTCAGGCCTAAATCGGGTAAAAAAATAGGCATGTTTGACTTGTTAATGAAATTACAAAATTAAACCTATTACTAGATCCCTAATATCTCAAATAACTTGTGCCAAAAGTTGAGCACCATCCACTCAAAAACCCAAACAAAATAGTCCCACAGGATCAGAATTCAAGAATCACCATTAAAGGGAAAAGAAAGGTTTAGGGGACAAGATTTACCTTATTTAAGATCCCCCCCCAACTCAATCCCAATGACCCAAATGCGAAGCTCCAATAATTCCCAATAATATGCACCAAAAATGAGCTTAAAAGAAGCTCTAGAGATGAAGATATTGAATTTAGAATGTTGCACAATGAACTAATTTCGAGATTTAACTACCAATAATGGCAACTGATGCGGCGCATCACTCCCCTACCACTAAAGAGGCGAGGCTCACACTAGCATCCTGTTAAAGTGGATCCCTGACTGCTTAAGTGGCCACCGCCTAAGCTAATCCAGGTCGCTAAAGCGAAAATCCCTTAGCTGGCAGGCCTCGCTAAAGTGGCACCTTTTCCCGTTAAAGCGGCTACAGCTTAAGCGGTGACAGATCCGCATGAGCAACTGCACCAACATAGTGCTCCATCTAAATGAGCTAAATCCCAATAAACTCTACTTGGGTTCTCGGGATTGGTTTGAAAACTAGTGCATGAAAATAAAATATGCCACCCCTACTAAAATTGAACAATGAACTAATTTCGAGATTTAACTACCAATGATGGCAACTGATGCGGCTCCCCTACCATTAAAGAGGCAAGGCTCACACTAGAAGCCTGTTAAAGCGGATCCCTGACTGCTTAAGTGGCCACCGCCTAAGCTAATCCACGTCCGCTAAAGCGACAAGCCCTTACCTGGCAGGCCTCGCTTAAGTGGTACCTTTTCCGTTAAAACGGCTACAGCTTAAGCGGTGCCAAATCTGCATGAGCAACTACCCCAACATAATGCTCCATCTAAATGAGCTAAGTCCTAATAAACGCTGCTTGGGTGCTCGGGATTGGTTTAAAAACTAGTGCATGAAAGTAAAATATGCCACCCCTTCTGAAATTGATAGTCTGGACTCAATGGAAATGTCAAAACTTCCAAAGAAGGTCGTCTCAACAAAAACTGGGTCCCACACCTAAGCTCCATTTTAAGCCAAAATCTACAAGATAGCTCAAAATAAGCCTAGACGCCTCGTAGCCAACACTAAAAGTCCTTGCAGACTAAACTTGACATTCTAGAGCTAATAGAACCATCAAAATCGCATTCATAGGTCGTTCACATAAACTTTTGACTGGAGTCAATCGTTCAAACTTTATAAGATACAAAATAGGAAAACTTGCATCATAAGATTAAAATGAACAGTTTGATGACTGGACCATTAGTCTCAGCAAGTAATAAATGATTTGGGTGTACTATAAAAAAGCTCTTAACACTGAATACCCTGGATAACGAGGGAAATGAATTGAAGAGTCATTACATATATGCTAACAAATAAGGGGTTGCAAGTTAAATGATTATACCTAAGTTTACAAATAGTCTTACAATAGAAAATGGACTGGACTGACTATATTGAATGAATTTCCACCATTATCGACCTTGGAAGGTCCATAATCATCATGACATGGTACATTCAGATTCTAGTGTCTTAATTTAAGAGTATATATAATTGAATAATAGACTATAATTAATAGCCCTTAAAATAAGTCTTATTGCAATTTATTTGTCTCGTAATCAACATTTGATTCCTCAAACACATGTCTCTCAAAGTTGTGATATGTGTTTGATTTGTAAATACACTCATCTCATTGAAACATAATTAATTAACAATGGTCGCCAAGAACCCAAAACCCAATGTGACTATTATGGACCTTCCAAATGTGATTATGGTGGAAATTTTATCATGATCGTCAATCAAACCCGTTTTTCGATGTAAGACTGTTTGAAAACTTTGTTATCATCTTTTAACTTCCTACCCTTTATTTGTTAACATGTATCACACAACATCACCTAATTTTCCCTAATTATGGTTTCGAATTGTCATTCCTACACTTGGCTTCTAGAACTCAAAGCAAATTATGATTATTATTCTTTCTCAAGTAATAGAGTCATTGAATTGAGGCCTAATTAGCACCTCCCTACGGTGGAATCGACAATGTATTTAATTGGTTCACACAATGGGTTCATTTGTTTGTTGAATAGTCATTTAGTAGCTTACATAAACAATCCTCTTTTGGGTGAGTATTTCATAAGTACATCTCCATTTACATTATATATAGGTTCACTCCAATGGCTAGTTCGACTTTCACTAATTACTAAATATTAAGTAGGTGTAAGAAATAATATTAGAAAAAAAAACTAATATTATCTAACAACTAGTTAGACTTCAATAATTACTTTTAATTAATGAATCTGCCTAGTTAGTTGTGGAAATTAGAGTAGCCCTTATAGTCATTTTACCTTGAAATAAATTTTCACAATCTTAGAGCACACTATATATGAAAGTCCATCCATTCCAAAAGACCAAAACCCCTAAAAGTAGCTAGCTTTTTTTTTTGTTCAAACTAACTGACAACCATGGACGCCAAAAGCTTTGAGATTTTCATGGGACATTGCAAAGGATAATGGATATCTCATGTCACGAGGATTATGGACCTTCCAATGCTGATTATGGTCGAAATTCTTTCATGATTGTCAATCAAGTCCATTTTCTATTTTAAGATTGTTTGTAACTTTGGTATCAGCTTTTAACTTCCAACCCTTTGTTTGTTAACATGTATCACATGTTAACAAATAAATGGTTGGAAGATAAAAAAATTTACCAGATTTTAGAGACAGTTTTACAAAATAAAATAGACTTGATTGGCAATCTTGAAAGAATTTCGATCATAATCACCATTGGAAGGTCCATAATCCTCATGACATAAGAGATGCTTTATCCTTTGCAATGTCCTTGAAAATCTCAAAGCTTTTGGCGTCCATGGTTGTTAGTTAGTTTGAACAAAAAGAAAGCTAGCTAGTTTTTGGGGTTTTGGTCTTATGGAATGGATGGAATTTCATATATAGTGTGCTCCATCATGATGTGTACATTCAGATTCGACGAGTTAATCCAAGAGAGAGTGATAGATATAATGTTAAATGAATAAGGGATGATAATTAATAGCCCTTAAATCAAGTGGTTATTGTGATTTGTTTGCCTCCGAATCAACAACTAATTCCTCAAACACATGTCTCTCCATCTTGTGATATGTGTTTCATTTATAAATAAACTCATCTCACTAAATCATAATTAATTAATCATGAACTCCCTGAACCATAATAAAAAAATCTCTAAGCTTTTTTAGGGAGATTGTAAAGGACGAAGAATCTCATACATAACCATTATGGAACTTCCATATGTGATTATGCTAAAAAATTTACCGCCAATCGAGCCAATTTTCTGAAGTAAGACTTTTTGCAAGCTCTGAAATAATCTATTAACGTCCAATCCTTTATTTGCTAAGATCTATCACACAAAATCTCCTAATTTTACCAACATTTTTCTTTTCAATGGACACTCGAACCCTTCGCTTCTAGAACTCAAACTAAATTATGATTATTATTTTGTCCATAGTAGTAGACTCATTAATTTGAGCCCTAAATTTCACATTTGTCCAAAGTAAGGCTAGGCATAATATGGTTCGAAACAAAAAAATTGACCGAATAAAAAAAGATTTAATTTCAGTTACGATATTTAAATTTGTTCTGTCTGTTTCCATTTTAAATCCTATTCAGTTATTTGGTTCGATTTTTGGTTTTTAGCTATTTTAAATCGGTTAACCAACTAACTAAAATTGTTTATATACTTATAGGCTGTCTTATTCAATTACTCACTAATTCTCTAGTAGATGCTTAATTTGCCCAGCCCAAATATTAAACTTCCCAATTTGCTCGACCCAATTGGCTAATTCCCAAATGTGAGATACAAAATTCCTAAACACTCGATAGTTGACACTCGACAGTCGATAACAAAATATAACTCACCTGTCATCAACTTTCACCATCTCACTATGGCAGGCTACATCTCATCTCTCATAGACGTTGACTCGTCGTGCCATTGACCATCGACTTCTCAAATCGCAACTCACCTCTCCAGTCTCACTCAATAGTTAACACTCATCATGTAGCTTCATATTAATTTACCCTATTTTCTATTATTCTGCTCTTTTGTTCTTGTAGTAGTTTTTCCTATTTGATCAAGGCTTATTATTTATGAAATTTGGGAGATGTAGGTGCAAAATTTACTTTGTGTTATAGTTGAAGAGCTGATGAGTGGTAGATTTTCACTCATTTAGGGTACATTTATTTCAATATTTAGTGTCCTGAATACCTGATTTTTCCTATTCTGATAAAATATTGATGATTTGCAGTTATGAAGGCAATTGGACAAGACAAGGATTTATATTGGAAACAATGAACAAAAATGCAAAAAGAAGTGCAAACTATACGTTGTTGATCGCTTAACGAGAAGGGTAGATAACCAATTGAGCACGAACTCACCGAAAATGACAGTGCATAACATTTGTGTCTATCAAATCAGGTCGGCAAAGTACAGAAGATAAGGTGATGCGCCAAATGAGAATGGCGACCTTGATGAAAATCGGCCAAAGCGATAGTGTGAAAAGTAAAGATCACTCAATTGCATGGAGCACAATCTAAAACGAAGTTGCCGTGGCCTACTTGAAAGCCGAACTGCAATCTCGAATCATCCACAAGTTTCCCGCCTCATCTCTATGTCCTTCGAATTCCATGATACTATCAACATCAAAAAGTACACGTTACTACGAGAACAATGATACCAATATTTTTATAGTGTAACTCAGGCCTAAATTGGGTAAAAAATAGGCATGTTGAACTAGTTAATGAAATTACAAAATTAAACCTATTACTAGGACCCTAATACCACAAGTAACTTGTGCCCAAATGTTGAGCACAATCCACTCAAAACCCCAAAAAAAATAGTCCCACAAGATCAGAAGTCAAGAATCACCATTAAAGGGCAAAGAAACGTTTAGGGGACAAGATTTACCTTATTTAAGATCCCCCCCCAACTCAATCCCAATGACCCGAATGTTAAGCTCCGGTAATTCCCAACAAAATGCACAAAAAATGAGCTCAAACGAAGCTCTAGAGATCAAGATATTGAATTTAGAATGTTGGACATTGAACTAATTTCGGGATTTAACTACCAATGATGGCACCTGATGTGGCGCCCCTACCACTAAAGAGGAAAGGCTCACACTAGAAGCCTATTAAGGCGGATCCCTAACCGCTTAAGTGGCCACCACCTAAGCTAACCCACGTCCTCTAAAGCGACAAGCCCTTAGTTGGCAGGCCTCGCTTAAGTGGCACCTTTTCCATTAAAGCGGCTACAACTTAAGCGGTGCCAGAGTCGCATGCGCAACTGCACCAACATAGTGCTCCATCTAAATGAGCTGAGTCCCAATAAACTCTTCTTAGGTGCTTGGGATTGGTTTGAAAACTAGTGTATGAAAATAAAATATGCCGCCACAACTAAAATTGAACAATGAACTAATTTCAAGATTTAACTACCAATGATGGCAACTGACGTGGCGCCCCTACCACTAAAGAGGCAAGGCTCACACTAGAAGCATGTTAAGGCGGATCCCTGACCGCTTAAGTGGCCACCACCAAAGCCAATCCACGTCTGCTAAAGAAACAAGCCCTTAGCTGGCAGGCCTCGCATAAGTGGCACTTTTTCCGTTAAAGCGGCTACAACTTAAGCGGTGCCAGAGCCGCATGAGCAACAACACCAACATTGTGCTCCATATAAATGAGTTAAGTACCAATAAACTTTGCTTGGGTGCTCGGGATTGGTTTGAAAACTAGTGCATGAAAATAAAATGTGCCACCCCCACTAAAATTGATATTCTGGAATCAATAGAATTGTCAAAAATTCCAAAGAAGGTCGTCTCAACAAAAAATGGGTCCCACACTTAATCTCCATTTTAAGTAGACATCTACAAGATAGCTCAAAATAAGCCTGGAAGCCTCATAGCCTACACCAAAAGTCCTTTACAGACTAAACTTGACATTCTCGAGCTAATAGAACCACCAGAATCGCATTCTGAGGTCGTTCACATAAAATTTTGATTAGAGTCAATCGTTCAAACTTTATAAGATACAAAATAGGAAAACTTGCATCGTAAGATTAAAATGAACAGTTTGATGACTGGACCATTAGTCCCAGCAAGTCATAAATGACTTGGAATCACTATCAAAAAAGCTATTAACGTTGAACACACTGGATAACGCGGGATATGACTTGAAGAATCATTACATAAATGCTAACAAATACGTGGTTCAAGTTGAATGATTATACCTAAGTTTACAAATAGTCTTATAATAGAAAATGGACTGGATTGACTATATTGAATGAATTTCCACCATTATCGACCTTGGCTTCTAGAACTCAAAGCAAATTATGATTATTATTCATTCTCAAGTAATAGAGTCATTGAGTTGAGGCCTAATTAGCACCTCCCTATGGTGGAATCAACAATGTATTTAATTGGTTCACACAATAGGTTCATTTGTTTGTTGAATAGTCATTTAGTAGCTTACATAAACAATCCTCGTTTGGGTGAGTATTTCATAAGTACATATCCATTTACATTATATATAGGTTCACTCCAACGAATAGCTAACGGCTAGTTAGACTTTCATTAATTACTAAATATTAAGTAGGTGTAAGAAATAATATTCGAAAAAACAACTAATATTATCTAACGGCTAGTTAGACTTCAATAATTACTTTTAATTAATGACTCTGCCTAGTTACTTGTGGAAATTAGAGTAGCCCCTATAGTCATTTTAGCTTGAAATAAATTTCCACAATCTCGGAGCACACTATATATGAAAGTCCATCCATTCCATAAGACTAAAACCCCAAAAACTAGCTAGCTTTTTTTTTGTTCAAACTAACTAACAGCCATGGATGCCAAAAGCTTTGAGATTTTCAAGGGACATTGCAAAGGATAATGCATATCTCATGTCACGAGGATTATGGACCTTCCAATGCTGATTATGGTCAAAATTCTTTCATGATTGTCAATCAAGTCCATTTTCTATTTTAAGATTGTTTGTAACTTTGGTGTCATATTTTAACTTCCGATCCTTTGTTTGTTAACATGTATCACATGTTAACAAATAAATGGTCGGAAGTTAATTTTTTTTTTGCAGATTTTAGAGATATTTTTACAACATAAAATAGACTTGATTGGTATTCTTGAAAGAATTTCGATCATAATCACGATTGGAAGGTCCATAATCCTCGTGACTTGAGAGATGTTTTATCCTTTGCAATGTCCTTGAAAATCTCAAAGCTTTTGGCATCCATGTCTGTCAGTTAGTTTGAACAAAAAGGAAGCTAGCTAGTTTTTGGGGTTTTGGTCTGATGGAATGGATGGACTTTTATATATAGTGTGCTCCATCGTGATGTGTACATTCAAATTCGATGCTTTAATCCAGGAGAGAGTGATAGATATAATGTTAAATGAATAAGGGATGATAATTAATAACCCTTAAAATAAGTGGTTATTGTGATTTGTTTGCCTCTGAATCAACATCTAATTCCTTAAACACATGTCTCTCCATGTTGTGATATGTGTTTCATTTATAAATAAACTCATCTCACTGAATCGTAATTAATTAATCATGAACTCCATGAACCATAATAAAAAAATGTCTAAGAGTTTTTAGGGAGATTGTAAAGAAAGAAGAATCTCAGATATAACCATTATGGAACTTCCAAATGTGATTATGCTAAAAAACTTATCATCAATCGAGCCAATTTTCTGATGTAAGAATTTTTGCAAGCTCTGGAATAATCTATTAATGTCCCACCCTTTATTTGCTAAGATGCATCATACTAAATCCCCAAATTTTCCCAACATCTTTCTTTTCAATGGACACTCGAACCCTTCGCTTCTAGAACTCAAACTAAATTATGATTATTATTTTTGCCCTAGTAGTAGACTCATTAATTTGAGCCCTAAATTTCACATCTCTCCAATGGCATTGAACATGTCTTTAATCGTTTTGTGTAATAGGTTCATTTGTTTGTTGTGGTCATTGTGTTTACATCAATTATCCCTTTTTAGGTGACTATTGTTTGGAAAAATACTATAATATTGATATAGGATAAGAATTAAAAATAGTATTTAAATTATCACAAATATTGTGTCGTGGCAAGACACTGCCTTGAAAGCTATTACAGCTAGTCTCCGATGCAAATCGTTAAGGCCGGTTACTCCCCAAGGTTCCACAACTCTTCCAAATACATGCACTGCTAGAAGTTTGGAGTTGCACAAATACAATTGTCGAGAGATTGACAATAGAAATGATCACTATTTGAGATAATAAGAGAATTGGTGAAAGAGAGTGTAAATGAAAGAGATGCTTTTGTTTCTCTTTTGTATATTTAACTCACAAATCATACTCCTTAAATAGACATATCATTTACGTTTATATCCTTCATAAAAATGCAAGAAGTAATAATAGAATTAATGAAATGAAAGATTACTCATGCTTTAGTGATAATGTGTCATAATGCAAAGTAACTTCAAGTCTTTTGAATAGGATATATATTTTTTATGAGGTTAAGAAATTGTCACTTGAATAAATGTGAATCATATATAAGGAAGTAACTCTCCTATTTCACATATACCTAAAGCTTCAGAATGATCGTATAGATTATTTAAGGAGAGTTATAAGATGTTGTCATTTGCCTTAAATAAAAAGGAATGATATCCATAATCCCCCTACCCCCACTAATGCAAAGATAAAGAATAAGAATAATTTCAGGGCAAAAGAAAGGAATGTGTACTTAAGTATCAATATCTTTAGATTTGAATTGACACGTAGTGAAATGAGGCAACAAAAAATATCCATTAAGTGAAGTAATCATGAACTATATTGTCACGACCCGAGCCTACACCCTGGACGTGGACAGCACTCGAGAACCATTGTTGGTCCCAAAGCGAACCCCCATCCTGGCTGACTACAAGCGGAAGACTAACACAAGCATACAAAGCTTAAAACTTAATAGAATTTATTGAACTCAATTACAAAATCTTTAACTCAAATAAAATAGTATATTCAACTCGCCAAAAATAGGCAACTCAAGTCTTTAAAACATTTAACAAGATAAATGAAACAGACTTCCCAAACTCTATTGTCTATCTACGAAGCCTCTAAATGACAAAGATGGAAGTCGGTACAAGACCCACGACATTTTGACAAAATTGAAAGTACAAGTGGAAACCTTTGGAAGCAAGTAGGCTCACCATAGCTAACTCGAATTGCAAGTGGTATCAACGAAGCTTCTGTTGATGACCCTGAATACATGTATCTGCATCATAAAACAATGCAGGCCAAATGGCTTCAGTACATGGAATGTATGAGCATTTAAGGGGAATTCTAATGCATAAACATAAGCTTGAACTGATGGAAAATAAACATACTTACCTCTTCTCAACTCACTTAACTCAACTCAAAGAAACATAGTTCAACTCAATGATAAGATTTTCAACTTAGTAAAATAAGGCTCAACTCAATAATAAGATATTCGACTCAGTTAAATAAGGCTCAACTCTATAATACGATACTCAACTCTGGATACTCAAGAAATAAGCAACAATAAAATATGCAATATATAGAAAGCTTTTAAAACAACCGATCACAACTTAATGTATTGAAAAATACAATAATAACTCAGTTTATATATAAAACACAATATAACTCTGTGTGGGAGGTTCTCTAACCGACAACCATCACTATGAGCTATGTGATGATACAACGTCTCACCCACGCTGCCAGAACTGTCCTATACTTTTCCAGGGTATAGGATCTACTCACCAAGTGGATCCACTAGTCTATGCTAAATATCATTAAGGAATCATCTAAAAAGTATGACTCTTTCTACCCAAGTTAGCTACATGGTTTATGGGGGCTGTGAGTTATCTAAACTCTCCCCCATATCGGTGTTCAATACTACTCCCAAAATATAATTAGCTCATATGTTTAAAAACATAACTCTTTATCTGGTTTGAGATTATTACTCAAAATAATTTCTCTTAAAAGAGGGGGTACTCAAAGATGCTCAAAAGCTCTTTTGGAAATCTCAGTTTCCTCATCTTTTAAATGTGAAAACATTTACTCTTGAGAATACTTAGTTCCCATATATTCATTTTGGAAAAAGAACTCAACTCTACTCTTTCTCAAACTCAGCTGCTCAAGTCTTAAAACAAGTTTAGAGAAATTTGTAAAACACTTCTCAAAATAGGGTTCATGCCGAATTATGGACGCGAACGACTCAATTTGAGGTTTTCAATAACCATACATAGAACTCAATACTCGGAACTCAACAAATCAGAACGCAAGAACTTCAGTGAGACTACTCATTTTAAGAATGCTTAAGTCAGAGGGTTCATGAGGAATTATGGGCATGAACAACTCAACTCAAGGACTTCATGGGTAACATGTAATAGTTCCATGATTAGGAATATAATCTCAAGATGGTTAGAAGCTCAATATTCAAGACTTAGATCTTGAAGATACTACTCCTCTCAAAGATACTCAACTTATAGAGTTCATGCGGAATTTATGGACATGAACGATTCGACTGAAGGGTCTACCGAACAATATGGAACTCATGTATACGACTCTTCTCATCCTCATACTTAATTCCTCAAAACTTGGCTCAAATCGATAGTTGATCTCAAAGGATTCACAATTGAACTCAAAGACTTTCTTGAACTCTACTCTTAACTCTCTCTTGAATTTGAATTATGGATTCAAGAGTTATGATTTATGATAAGAAGGATCTCGTGATGAAAATGTAGACTCATGAATACATTCTCCTCATTCTCATATTCACTTGCTCGAGTCTTGAAACAAGTTATTTAAAATTGTAGAAGACTCCTAAAAAAGACTCAATGGGACTTTCTCAAAATGTTCTAAAGAATTCTCAAGACTTAACTCTTTAACTCTACCTTGAGTTTGAATTATGAATTCAAGGTTATCATTCATGTTATGAATGATTTTTAGGTGTTTAGAAGTAGTTTAGAGTAGTTAGAATCAAAAGATAGTGAATGTACTCTTTAAAGGGACTTAAACGGGACAACCGATGGAAAATGATTGGGGCAGGCGACACTGGAGCACTGCTAGCGCGGGGAACCAGCCCCTAAACTTTAGAGGCACTATATTGGCATGTCACGCTAGCCTTGCTGGCACATCTGTGGCGCGCCGCGCCACCATTCCCCTAGACAATTTCAATGAATTTTTCTACTCGTTTTCTAACCTTAATTCGACTAGAATCAAATGATTTCTTCCCCAATCACTTAGAATCGAATACTCAACGTATGTACACACTAATCCACTCAAAAAACCCTGAAATCACTAACTTTCATCTCAAGAATTCATCAAAAATTCAATATAACAAGATTTAGAATGAACTTCAAGAACACTTATCAAGAACTCATCAAGAACTCAATATATGAAAACTAATGGATGAAATTCGTAAAAGGAACTCATGATTGACGTGTGGGTGAATGAACCCAACACTATGACAACTTACATACCTCTTAGGGATCAAACCCTTGGAGAAACGATCCTCGATTAGCAAAATAACTCCAAGAACGCCTTGACTTTTCTCCTTGTCTCCTCTTCTTGAACTCTTCTCAAAACCCTAAGCGTATATTGGTTTGGGAAAACTGAACCAAATCAGTTTATACCCCTAATTAATTACTAAAAATGAATTAACCTGATTGGGTAAGAAAAAGACCAAAATACCCCTCTTAAATCTGGGTAAATTTCCTTAATTGAACAATGTGACTTCAAACAGCCATATCTCCCTCGTACAAGCTCGAAAATTAGAAAATTCGGTGGCGTTGGGAAGACGATTCCAAGACTTTTCATTTGATATCTCATGGGCCACCTAACTCATCATGTACAGAAAGTTATGGTCGTTTGAAGTTGACCTAAAACTTAAAGGAACTTGGGAATGAATTCCCTTTAGTTCTTCTTGGAACTCAAGATGCTACATCTAGTGACCTTAACACTCAAGAAATTTTAAATTCCTTCATAAAATCCTACTCACAACGAAGGATAGTTCGAGTCTTAGTTAAAAAATAATTGGGTTGTTACATATATGGACATGAAGTAATTTTGACCAAGATAGACATAAGTTGAGACCTCCAAAACACATAGCATAAGCTTGGTTTTATGAAAACTCCACAATACCAAGAAAGTGATTTTTATGGTCATGCACACACGTTGGATATCATGAGTGCTCTTGAAATATGTCCCAGGTCTGTGAGTAAAGGCGACCACGTCTTTACACTCACATAGGTGATTCCATCAAGTCTATCCCAAATACACCACCTTAAGTCTATGGAATTGTTAAGAGAAAAATAAGCTCAACCTTATAAAATATTATTGTACATCATAGGGATAAAAAATGTAATATATATTAAAAACTTATACGTAATGCTAGGCATAATATGGTTCGAAACAAAAAACTGACTGAATCAAAAAAGATTTAATTTCAATTACAATTTTTCAATTTGTTCGGTCTATTTCAATTTGGAATCCTAAAAGTTCAGTTATTTGGTTCGATTTTTGGTTTTTAGCTATTTTAAATTGGTTAACCAACAAACTAAAATTGTTTATATACTTATAGGTTGTCTTATTCAATTACTCACTTATTCTCTAGTAGAGGCTTAATTTGCCTAGCCCAAATATTAAACTTCCTAATTTGCGCGACCCAATTGGCTAATTCTCAAATGTGAGATACTAAAATCCCTAATCTCTCGATAGTTGACACTCGACAGTCGACAACAAAATATAACTCACATATCATCAACTTTCACTGTCTCACTGTCGCAGGCTACATCTTATCTCTCATAGTCGTTGGCTCGTCGCGCCATTGACCATCGACTACTCAAATCGCAACTCACCTCTCCAGTATCACTCAATAGTTAACACTCACCATGTAGCTTCATATTAATTTATCTTATTTTCTACTATTCTGCTCTTTTTTTCTTGGAGTAGTTTTTCCTATTTGATCAAGGCTTATTATTTATGCAATTTGGGAGATGTAGGTGCAAAATTTACTTTGTGTTATAGTTGAAGAGTTGATGAGTGGTAGATTTGCACTCATTTAAGGTACATTTATCTCAATAATTAGTGTCCTGAATACCTAATTTTTTCCTATTCTGATAAAATGTTGATGATTTGCAGTTATGAAGGCAATTGGACAAGACAAGGATTTATGTTGGAAACTATGAACAAAAATGCAAAAAGAAGTGCAAACTATACATTGTTGATCGCTTAATGAGAAGGGCAGATCACCAATTGAGCACGACCTCACCCAAAATGACAGTGCATAACATTTCTGTCTATCAAGTCAGGTCGACACACTATAGTAGATAAGGCGATGCGCTGAATGAAAGAGGCGGCCTTGAAGAACATCGCCCAAAGAGATAGTGTGAAATGTAAAGATCACTCAATTGCATAGAGCACAATCTAAAACAAAGTGGACCATGACCTACCTGAAAGCCGAACTGCAATCTCGAATCATCCACAAGTTTCCCGCCTCATCTCTATGTCCTTCGAATTCCTTAATAATATCAACATCATAAAGTACGCGTTACTACAAGAACAATGATACCAATATTTTTATAGTGTAACTCAGGCCTAAATTGGGTAAAAAATAGGCATGTTGAACTAGTTAATGAAATTACAAAATTAAACCTATTACTAGGACCCTAATACCACAAGTAACTTGTGCCCAAATGTTGAGCACAATCCACTCAAAACCCAAAAAAAAAATAGTCCCACAAGATCAGAAGTCAAGAATCACCATTAAAGGGCAAAGAAACGTTTAGGGGACAAGATTTACCTTATTTAAGATCCCCCCCCCCCAACTCAATCCCAATGACCCGAATGTTAAGCTCCGGTAATTCCCAACAAAATGCACAAAAAATGAGCTCAAACGAAGCTCTAGAGATCAAGATATTGAATTTAGAATGTTGGACATTGAACTAATTTCGGGATTTAACTACCAATGATGGCACCTGATGTGGCGCCCCTACCACTAAAGAGGAAAGGCTCACACTAGAAGCCTATTAAGGCGGATCCCTAACCGCTTAAGTGGCCACCACCTAAGCTAACCCACGTCCTCTAAAGCGACAAGCCCTTAGTTGGCAGGCCTCGCTTAAGTGGCACCTTTTCCATTAAAG
>JAJOOD010012525.1:0-24390 GCA_029582525.1 Solanum tacnaense | reverse complement strand
AATTTTAACTTAACAATTTATCCGAGTCAAGGCTTTGAGTCGAATAATCAACACAATTACTTTGGCATGGATTTGAAAGCTAAATACTAACTATGAAAAAATATGGATAATTCTCAAGTTAGCTTTGAAGCTTAGATTGCCTAACTTAAAAAAAAATGTTTTGAAAATTCAAATACTTGAGTAAAATGAGTAACAAAATAGAAAACTTCCCCAAGGATTCATCTAAATTAATGAGAAAAGTTAATAAAAGTTAGCATTTCCAAAACAAATTAAGAGCATAAATCGAGATAATATATAATAAGAATCTAGGCCCTTGGCCTAAATTCTCTTTGCTGCTGCCATGGTGTTATTATTGCCGATCTAATTGGACTTTTTAAGTCAAAAAAGAATCCAATTTTCAATCCTTTGGGGCTGCTGCCATCCTGCTGGTTAAATGGCTGTCCAAATTTCAGCTAATTTGAACGGAAAAACACTTTCATTTCAGCTCTTTTGAGCTGTTGTTGCTGCTGGTTTTCAGGCTTTAACTCCAATGTATTTACTTCTGTTTCAACTTGGTAGAGGTTGACTCGAAAAGAAGAATATGCAAGAGACGGGGAGTCCAAGTGGACTCAATGGAAGAGTGTTCATGCACCAAGAAATAAAGGGATAAAAGATTAGAAAGTTCAAAAGAGAAACCTCCTCTCAAAATGCAATAAATGTAAACCGGAAAGGAGAACTTAATTATACTAATATATAGTCAAACTTAACTACAACATATATTAACCAAGAAAAGGAATTAAGCTTAACTACACAAAATAATTAAACAAATGCAAATCAATAGCATTACTTAGAAAGACTAAACCCAAAGAGTAAGCAGCAAACAAATCAGAACAATCAGAATATGCCTTTCAAGATTAAGCTAAACAAAGAAACTAATCGGCTATCCCAAAAGCTGGACCCAGATTTAAAAAAAAATGCCATGTTGAACATAGAGGAACAAAACCTTATACGACCATAAAACTATGCATTCACAACACACCCCCAATCTGAACTCTTAAATAAGAAAACCAAGCCAAGCTATACACTAAGAATTCAAATTTGGGAAGATAAATAAAAATAAATAAATAATGAGGCTAAGTACTCTTTCACTTCTTAAACCAAACAGCAGTTACACTTAAGTAAGGTACATGAAACTTACACTAAATCTCATACATGATAACTACTACAACATCTAAACGACTAAACTCAAGAACATATCAAGCATGGACAATTTCGGACCATGGCAAGCCGACAACAATTGGAACATAAACACATAGGAAAAGAGAACTTAAACAAACTATGAACTGAGGAGGATAACTAGCTAAGAGGGTTATACACATATTAAGAGAAAACTTAGCAAAATTTATGAACACAATCTGATAGGTAGCAGGAAGATGAACCAAAATGAAAAGTTTTGATATTCAAAGACCGTAAGAAGATTAATGATGACCAAAGAAGAACAAGACTCGTGATATTCACACTACTAATCACAGCAGAAAAGAAACTATCAAATTTAAGCTACTGGGGGTAATTAAATAGAAGAATACAAGACAAGGGGAAATAATTTCTAAACTAAAGCAACTAACGACCAAAGAAAATTCTACATGACAGAAATATAATTAGCCGAAAATAATAAGATGACAAGAAGGTTACCTAGTTCTGGGCAGTGGCTGGAACTCGAGCTTACGGAGACGATTCCACTTCTTTCAACTCGAACAACCAAAAAATTTTAAATTATTGAGACGAGAATTCCAAAACCTTTTAGGGGTACTCTCAAGTCTCCAAAAACGCCCCCTTGAATAGTGAGAAGAAGGCCTATTTATAAGGCCTAAAATCTCACAAAATTTGAAAAGATTTTCGATGTGGGACTGCTGCAAATTGAAACTCGTCTGAGAAACGATGTGGGAGAAGCTGAAATTTCCAATTTCCATTGGAACCTTCGAATAGTACCAAGGCTTGTGCCTTGCACACAAGGATGTACGAATTCGAGGGAGAAAAGAGTAAGTTGGGTCTGCGAATTTGGAAATTTTGGGGCTCGGCTTGCCTCGTTCTTTGTTTGTTGTTGCCCTCGTGTGAGTGTATGAGGTGAGTTGCTGGAGATGTGGGTGCTGTGACTTGTGAGAGTAAAGAAAAGAGTGATGGGTCTGGGTTAAAGGAATAAGGGTAATGGGTTGCTGGAGAAGGCTGATAATGGGCCAAAGAATTGGGTAGATTCTGGCCCAAAGGTTCAAGAAGAAAGTGGTTAGATTAACAATTAAGAAATAGCCAAATGAATTAACAATTTAGCCAAACAAAATTAAGAAGCTAACCAAATTGAGTTACTTAACAAATTCGGCTAAAGCCTAAATAAGATGAATCAATATTAATTAATTAACAAGTTTCTTAATCTTAATGAAATAAAATAATTAACTTAATTGTAAATTAATGATTCAAAATTATAACCATAACTTAAACTAAACTAATTTAATAAACTACTTACTCAATTTAAAATCTTTTTGAGATGATTTGAAATGTTTATAAAATATATTAATTATATATAAAACATATATATTACTTTAAAAATCATAAAAATGGTAAATTTTAATCAAAAGTAACTTGAAAAATATATTGAACTTTATAAAAACTAATTATTTCAAATCATTTGGAATTTAAGAAGCTCGGTGGTTAATCTATATCGTGGAGGGCCAAAATTGGGTGTCAACAGCCACTAGGTAAACTAACAAGATCCCAAGTATGATTTGAGTGTAATGCTTCAAATTCTTGTGTCATAGCCTGCTGCCAGGCAGGGTTTATAGCAGCTTCCGCATATGAAGAAGGTTCATCATCATTACTGATATTCCTCACAAGTGTCTGACTCTCAAATGCCAAGATTTCAGATGGTATATGTTGGTGTTGTGAGAATGCAGTGTTGAGGGAAATATGTGAGTTCTGTAACTGATGTGTTATATTGTTAGGCAAAACATAATCATGTAGGTATGCAGGTAATCGATGTGATCTAGGTGGTCTTTTGGAAATTATAGGTTCAGATTGTTGTTCAGATCGTTGGACAGAATTAGGGGAGTGATAGGTGGCATATGGTACATTATTAGGTGAATTGTGGAGTGGACTGCTACTTGCACCAACTACATTATTTTCCACATGTTGTACAGATTGTAAGGCAGTGTTATCATGCAAAGTGTCTATGAAAGGCACAGAATGCAAGACTGAAGGAAAAGAAGATACATCAGGTAAAACAGCAAAAGGAAAGATAGTCTCTTTAAAGACTACATCCCTGGAGATGTGTATTTTTCTTGTGGCCAGACTAAGAACTTTGTAACCTTTTGTCCCAAAGGGATAGCCTATGAAGATATGGGGTGTGGTCCTTGCTTGGAATTTGTCCCTATGGTTTTTTGGAAAAGTAGGATAGCATAAACAACCAAAGGATTTCATGTGTGAGTATGTTGGTTTGCTGTCATATAATAACTCATATGGGGATTTACCCTTTACATGGGAGGTAGGAAGTCTATTAATGATGTATGTGGCACACAACACACACTCACCCCAATACTTAAGAGGTAACTTGGATTGGAAAAGTAAGGCTCTGGCAGTTTCTAACAAATACTTGTGTTTTCTTTCTACCACCCCATTTTGTTGGGGTGTATAAGGACAAGTTCTCTCATGTAGAATTCCTTTTCCCTTAAGGAAGGTTGATGTTTCTGTATTCACAAACTCAAGTCCATTGTCAGTTCTTATGGTCTGAACACAGGTATTGAATTGGTTCTCAATCATGGATAAGAAACTTTTGATGACTCCTAAGGTGTTACTCTTACATGTCAATAATTGGGTCCATGTGCATCTACTATAGTCATCAACAATAGTGATAAAATATCTATGCTTATCATATGTCAGCATGTGGTAGGGACCCCATAGGTCTATGTGTAACAATTGAAGTATTTTGGTAGAAGTGTGGGTACTAGGATGAAAGGGCATTCTTTCCTGTCTTGCCATTGGACATATATTACAAAGGAAGTGCTGTTTTGCAGAAAAACTCTCAGGTATAGACTTAATTTCCTTCATCTTTACAAAAGGTACATGTCCAAGTCTATTATGCCACAACACATTCACATCATTGCAGGTATGAGTCATAAAAGAAGCAGAAATATCAGGAGTTTTATTGAGTGAATGACAGACATAAGGCTGTGTATTGTGGTTACATGAGTGAATAGGAAAAGATACAAGTTTAGAATTCAAAACATCTTGTCTCGACAAGTGATCAGAGTTGGAAGCAGCAGAAGCAGTACAGGCAGCACCAGAATGAACAGGCTTCATCAAACATTTAGAACACAGAAAATAAAGCCCATCCTTTGCTTCACCAATTACCAGAGGCCTGCAGAATGCATGAAGATTCAGAAAAATACACAGCACTTTTAGGCATGGATTTTGAAAGACAATGAATAGAAATGAGATTATACTTAAATGAGGGCACATACAACACTTCATGTAAAACAATGTCTGGTGCAAGTATCACACTACCAATTTTCACAACTTTCACCTTATAACCATTTGGTAAAGAAATTAACAAGGGGCATGGAAGGTAGGTAATGTTTGTTAGAAATGTCAGGTTAAAGGTCATATGGTGAGAGGCTCCTGAGTCAAGGATCCAAGAGTCAGTTTTACTGTGGGAACATCTGCAAGACAATTTCCCAAAAACAATTGAAGAAGTACATGCTATCATACCTGCAAAATTCACACTACCATTGTCCATGTGTTTAGCATTATCCTTCTCAGTTTGGAACTGTTGCAGCAACTCCACAAATTGAACATATTGTTCTCTTGTTAGTTGATGACCTGTGTCTGTATGAGCTCCTCCAGTATTCTCCTCTCCTGAACAGCCATGAACATCAGCCATAAGGCCTTTTCCTCTGTTGAACCTAGAATTCTGACTATTGTCCCTGTACCCATTTTGGTTGAAATTCTGATAATTGTTCCCCTGTGGATTATTGTTTGACTGTGGATAACCATGTAGTTTGTAGCATTTTTCCCTAATGTGTCCAGGCCTCTTGCAATAATCACATATCATACGGGGCCTGTTACCACTATAGGAACTGGTCTGAGAGTAGTTAGTCTTGAAATTGGTATTAGTGTTCCCTGTAGGAGAATGGTTTGGTCTTGGTGACCTAGAAGAACCTGCTCCTCCTGAACCATTTGTATTAAAAGCAGCAGACTCCATGCTTTTCTTCCCTGAACTGCTTGCATTCAACGATGCAGACTCCATGAACATTTGAGCACTGGGTTTAATTTCTCTCTGTTTCTCATCCTGTACTAACAGAGAAAAGGTTTGTGCTAGGGAAGGTAATGGGTTCATCATGAGGATATTCCCTCGAACTACAGTATAGACCTCGTTCAACCCCATAAGGAACTGTATCAACCTTCTATCTTGCTCCACTTTGAACATATTATCCTTAGCTCCACAAGTGCAATTACAATTACATTGAGTTTTGATGTGTAAAGTGCTCAATTCTTCCCATAGCTTTTTCATCCTAGTGTAGTAGGCAGTAATGTCCAAAGTTCCTTGTGATAATTCATTGATTTCACGCTGAACTTGATACAACTTTGCACCATTAGTCTGATCATATCGATCTTCCAATTCTTTCCACAACTCACATGAATCAAAAACATATTCTACACTTTCTGCAATTTCCTTAGCTAGAGAATTAAGAATCCAGGAAGTAACCATATCATCACACCTTTCCCATTGACGAAACTGTGGTGTTCCTAGATCAGGCCTCTTACAATCACCATTGATGAAACCCAGCTTGTTCTTAACTGACAAAACTCTAAGAACACTGCGTCTCCACGATCTATAACCTACTCCATCAAAAGGAGTTTGAACCAACGAAGCACCTGGATTATCCGAAGGATGCATATACAGTGGAGAACCGAGATCATTACTGTTAACACCATTATTACTCACAGAATTCTCACCACTCTCAATCACCATAGTAAACTCAGATCAGAGAAATACACAGAGTACGATTTGACCCAGTGATGAAACACAACAAAAATGAATTGAAACGAAACAGATCTAGAACTCAATCTAGCTAGCAATTCTGAGATCGAAAAAGAAGCATAAAGGCAAGGATGAATCGAGATACCTCTTGCTCTGATACCATGTCAAAATCAGCTCACAACCATGGCTGATTATCCATGAATGCAGTAGAGAGAAATCAGGGAAGAAGAGAGTGTGGAGAGAATCAACCAACTGATTTTCATTATGAGGAAACAACGTATTTATACAAAAAGGAATCAAAATATCTAACTAACTAATGAGCTGTCAATTTACTAACAATAACAGAATAACAGAATTCAGCTGACTTACTATTCTAACTAATTAATTGAATAGACTAACTAACTAACTAATTAGACTAGTAACATAATTAGCTAAATCATAACAATGACAAATGACTCGTTTACTGGTTTTCCATTGTGAAAAAGTATAGGGACTTTCTTATGAATTGGGTTGTATTTGAGGATCAATGGACTTTTGTTGCTTAAATCTTCTTCTACATACTCAAAAGGTATGCCTTTGACTTTGAGAGCCAATTCAACTCTCTTCACATAAGGGCTAAGCCACATTCCATGTAGAGTTACCTTGTTTTCTTCTCCCATTTTCCCTCTCTGCTATTTTTTCTGAGTCGACATATGATTTTGCTTATATATATACACACACATTATTTTAGCGAAACTTCATTTTCAAAGTTAAAAAAATGCTAATATGTTGAATCGAAATGTGATTTATAAAATTGTCTGTTCTTTGAATTGTGAGCCAATTCAATGGTTTTTTTTTATGACAAGAGCAATGACGGAATTAGCTGCCCATTTCTTTGTGTCCAAGTTAGCCAAGTGATGTTGATTCAAACGAATTCAGGAGAAAAAAGAGTAATCTTTTTCATGACTTTGATGTCTTTAATTATTTGTTCAAATGCAAGTCATGACAATTTTATAGATTGTAAACTATATCGTCACTGAGGAATTGCAGCTTTCTTTATTTTTTACCCGTTCCTAGTAGCTTCCACCTTTTTTGCTTCCTTGATGACTCGATGCCACAATCTTAAAATTGGAGGTGAAAGGATGCTTACCGTTTGACCAACCCGTCTTGTCAACTACAACTTATTCGATAGTATATTAAGGTAAGACTAGGACATATACTGTATAAGATAAATGTTTAGATCAGAATAGTTGACCAAACAGCGATATCCATTTAAAAGTGTGCTCAAGATAAGTTATTTTAGTTCTGGGGCGACCAAAGCCATTATAGTCAAGACACAGCGAATTTTTAAAGGAATTCGTTTCTAATTCTCTATTGCAGATAAATCAGAGATATTTGACTAAAGTAATACTTAAAACACAAAATTGTTAGGGCAGAAGTTGGATATATTATCTTCTTCAAATGACTATCTATATCTATTTGTCGATTGACATCAGTGCATACATCCATTTAGGCTTTTCTCAATCTTTAAATTTTGAGTTTGCGAACAAAGTCCCACATTGAAAGCTGAATAGATGGGGAGACTACATATAAGGTGTAGAAATCTCTTAATGGTGTGAGACATTTTGAGAAAAATGTACAAACTTGTTTCAAAACAAATTATATCACATATCTCGAAAATTGATCTGGACTTGACTTAGAAAGAATAATATCAAGAGTATCTTTAGCCTAATTATAAGATTTTAGAACAAAGATTGTTTCCATCAAGTAATGGCTTCCCATTTGGGAAAAGATATTGCATAGACTCTTCCACTAACTTCAATTTTTCAGTAACATATACTATCACTTACTACTTTCTCTTGTGCCTCTCCATGAGTAGTGATGCACGGCGCATATATGCTCTCAAATAGCTACACGAGTGTGTATTTGTAAGCGTAAAAATGATTTCGACCACTTGTAAATGTTTTTTTTTTTCGGAATATAAAATAAAAATAAATTTATACAGTAAAAGATTATTAAATCAAATCTCCGCCAAATAGTTTCACATTAATTTTTTTCTTCCATTCTTTGTGCATTATCATGTATTGCATGCCTTCCTTTTTAGAGGGTGTTTGGATTGGCTTAAAAGTTGGTCAAACCTACTTTTAAGTCAATTTTTGACTTTTGGAAGTATTTGGCAAATATAAAAGATAACTTAAAATAAGTTACGAACTGTTTGACAAGATAAAAAATGACTGCAAATAAGTCAGAAATCAAAAGTAGGTCTCCCCCCTATTTTTTATTTTTTGGATTTAAAAGTCATTTCAGTTTGATTTTTTATTTTTAACTTAAAAATTATTTTTTAATCTTCCTTGCGTAGCCAAACTAATTATTTTATTTTTATTTGCATATTTTAATACTATCAAATTGAGTAAATCAAATACTTCTACTGCACAATTTGGATTATTTACAGCAAGTTGGCATCCATCGAGATTCGGATCCTTTCCTTCTTTCCACTATATTTCATTTGCAGGGCTGAGCCAAAATTTAAAATTTATAGGTAGAGAATTTGGTCTTTTTTTTGAGTTACTAGCCATCAAAATTAAATAATTTTTTTAAAGATAAATATAAAATTTGAATCAAATTATTAGATTCCGATTAATTTGTCAGTTGTCACTCATTACGCATGCAGTGGTCAAAAGCAAATTCAATATTAACTGATATGTCACTGTTGAGGGTAAAGGCTTATCAGATTCTAATTAGTGGGCACTATTGAATGCTCATTAGTATGGCAATAGTCAAATCTTTAATCTCTTACTGATGCGAATTGGTGACATTAATCAAGCACTTGATCAACTTGTCATCTAAAGTATACATATATTGCATGTGGTAGACACGACAATGTGGGCAGGGGCATACTCAGGGGTCTATATAGTTTGGACCAACTTCAAATCTCAATATTTTGGTTAATGGATTGAACTTTGGATTTTATTTTTAAAATTTATGAATTTTGATCGGTTATCGAATTTAGTATTGCAATTTTCGGATATTCAAAAATCTAACTTTTTTTATATCTTATATTTAGTCCTATCCAAATGATATGTGCCAATACTAATAAGTCTAATTTCTAAATATTTAACAAATTAGTACCACGATCTTACCCATTATATTATTAAGTCTGGAATTACACTGTATGGCAACCTTGTTCTTTATTAACTGTAGAAAGTTGTATATTCTAAAAAAACAAACTATTACATGAATTGAGATTATTGTTAACTGCTATGACCTGTCTTAAAAGCTCAAAATTGAAAATCCAAAATATCCAAGTCGATTATTCCAATCCGAACTATCGGAACCACCCCTAGACATGCTACATGGAGTTGGAATAAATAGTTGAAAAATTACTCTCAAACTTGATTGAAAGCTCAATCAATAAAGAGTATTTTAGTGGAATGGCTTAACTTACTCCCCATACGAGACCGGAAAGGAAGCTAGCAAACCTAGGGTCAACACCAAGGTAGGGGCAAAAGGGAAAAGAACGATGTTTGATGTGAACGGAAGCACGCATTTCGCTAGGAAAGCAAAACAGGAAGCGGCGATAGCAAACATTACCAGCAAGTTGTTTAAGTAGGTTTGGGCTAAGGTCGTTGCGCTCCTGCCACCTCTTGGCAAAGTAGGCTGATGGGCAAGCCCCTCCTGTCGCAATAGTGTGGATTTATAGTACTGATCGGTATGTTAGAACAAATTAATTTGCTATAACCTGATCTATTATATTATCAATGTATATATATAACTTAAGTTCTTGGATAAAATAGATAGGACAACACCCAATATTGAGTTAATTACATCAAGAAGCAAACTTATTCATCAACCATAAGTACTTGTTTCATTACAATATCAACTATTGGATTGAAACCTATAACCATTTTTCTTAATAAACTCAAGTCTTGAAACAACCTTGTCATGTGGAGGCAGAGTTTCTTTCACCAAAGGCAGCTCAAGCAAAGTAGTCACCCATGAATATACAAATGGATTCTTTTCAGGGTCCAAAATTTTCATTCCAACAACTTCTTCTGCTGCCTTATAAGTAGCAAGTGAACACACAATTATTATATCTAAAAGCCCCAAATTTTCAGCACATATTTTAGATCTTCCCCCAGGGAAAAAATCTTTCATTCCTTCTTCCATTACTTTTAGGATCTCAAAGAACTCATCAAATGCTCCTCCCTCAACATCTGTGGCTGAAATGAATGCTTTCTTCATGGTGTCCGATATCTTCAAAATAATATTTGAATGGTGAGACGTGCGTGAAGAATATACTTTTTTGAAAAAAAATATACAGTCAAATCTTTTTATAACAGATTGCATGTTACAGAGAAACATATCATAATATGAGAGCATACCATAATATGAAAATGACTTTTGTCATATCAAACACGTCCATATAATAACACAAAAGGAAAAAAAAATAGAGATATGTATAACCTGAAGGCAGTAAGATGCCCAGAGACGAACTGTGGCTCTTTCATAGGGATCTTCTGGTAATAATAGAGGCTGCAAGTTGTTCCAGGTTTCATCGATGTATTCAAGAATCACTAGGGACTCGGAAACAGGCTTACCGCGGTGAAGGAGTAGTGGAACCTTCTTATAGATGGGATTGTACTTGAGAAGAAGAGAACTTTTGTTGCTCAAATCTTCTTCTACATAATCAAATGTTATGCCTTTGATTTTGAGAGCCAACTCCACTTTCTTTGCATATGTGCTAATCCACATTCCATGTAGTGTAACTTTATTGTTTTCCTCTTCCATTAATGGTTTTTCTTTTCTCTCTCTCTTTTTTTAAATGTTATGTTAAATAGATATTTCCACCAAGTACAAGCTACAAATTTTTTATGTTGGAATATAGAAGAGAGGAAAGGTTTCTTTGTATTCATGCTTGAGATTGATGTCACGTCAAAAAAGAAAATATAAGAAAATTATGAAAAAATAATTATTATTGTTTGTAAAGAATGGGATTCGAACACTTTCTTTGCATATGTGCTAATCCACATTCCACGTAGTGTGTTTTCCTCTTCCATTAATGGTTTTTCTTTTTCTCTCTCTCTTTTTAAATGTTAAATAGATATTTCCACCAAGTACAATCTACATAATTTTTATGTTGGAATATAGAAGAAAGGAAAGGTTTCTTTGTATTCATGCTTGAGGTTGATGTCAAGTCAAAAAAGAAAATATAAGAAAATTACGAAAAAAGAATTATTATTGTTTGTCAAGAATGGGATTCGAACCCATGCCCTTTCGGACCAGTACCTGAAACTGGCGCCTTAGACCAACTCGGCCATCTTGACATTTGAATTTTCATTTTAATTGTATAAATATATTAATTTTGATCTTCCAATTAACTGGTAATATTTTCTTGTATCAAACTTAGGACTGGACATAAAATATCAAAAACTAAATTATTGTACTGAATCAAAGTTTTTGGTATTCGGTATGATATTCGGGAGTAAAATCTTAGAATTATGATATTCATGTTTGAGTTTGGTATGAGAAATTAGTACCATTTGGTATTTGGTATTTTTTGAATATTGAATTATTTACTTAATGAAGGTTATATATTAATATGTTCATTACTCATTAGTACGAGATCGAGTCCAACCAAATATATATGCAGTGACAGAGCCAAATTTTTTATTAAAGGTGTCCAAGAATAATAGTGTGTGACTGTCAAAATACAACAAAAAAATATTGTGCTATTTGGGGTTCAACCCTGGAACTCCTTCATTCAAATGGATCATATCACTGCCCCAAAGACATAGCTTTTGTCAAGGATGTCAAACATTAAATATATAACCTTTAAATGTAGAATTTGACATATATATATAATGTAATTTTCTAACGAAGGGTGTCCAATTGGACACCTTGGATGGCTGTAGCTATGCCACCATATATATATGTCTTATAGTTGTATCGTTTTGTTTTTCTTGATGTCTTCTTATTTGTTGATCTTCTATTATACCGCGTCTTCGTATAAAAAAATAGAATTAATTGGAAAAATAATATTAACTTTGTATTACATCGATTATAACTTCAATACGGTATTACCGACTACCATATCAAATCAAAAATTAATTTACTGAATTACCGAATAATTGCAATATTTTAAATTTGTTTGTTTATGTAAATTTAATTTTTTAGAAAAATAAAGAACCATCTATAAATCTATACCAAATTAGATGTTATTACTCCTTGTATTTCGAATCTTGCCACCACTTTTGTGAGTAAGACCATTAAGAGCCCGTTTGGATTGGATTAAAAAAGTAGTTTTTAAGTAAAAAATAAAAAATTAAATTGAAATGACTTTTAAGTCAAAAAATAAGAAGTGGGGGAGACCTATTTTTGATTTTTGACTTATTTAAAGTCATTTATGACCTTGCCAAACACTTCCTAACTTATTTTAAGTCATTTTTGATTTATTTTAAGTTAATTTTTATATTTGTCAAATACTTCTAGAAATAAAAAACTGACTTAAAAGTAGATTTGACCAATTTTTAAACCAATCCAAACACCCTCTTAAAGTCGTAATTGGTTGACCATATTGGCACTAAATAAAAGTGGTTGACCATAAATTTTTCTTTCCCAAAATTAGGGGGCTAAAGTGCGTACAATCCAAACTCAAAGATGGTTAAGTGCATTAACCTATAATATCAAGATGTACCCAAAAATCGGGTAGCCTATATAAGGCGGTTGAGAGGGCTAGAACACAGAAAAAGAGAAGAGAAAGCAAATGGAATCGTCAGGGCAATGGCTGGAAAAAGCGTTACTGGAGCTATGTAACAAGATAGAGAATGGCCTTGATTTAGATGCTGAAATTATTTCTGGGCTTGTTTCTTATTGTGAGCTTGCTCCTCCTCTCGAGGCTAAAGAATATCTTGATGTAACCTTCTTCCCTTCCTCCATCTATAGTTTCTGTGATGTTGATTTTCTTGCTTTCAATTTTGTGTTCTGATAATCAGGGTTTTGGATTCAGTTGAAAGTTCGTAATTGAGAGTTGGGGTTTATAATTGATTATAGACTGTACTCATTGACATTTGAAAATCAAAGAGGGTCTTTTGTTAGATGCAAGAGGATAATGTGTCTGATTCTGTATTTTGATCCCAGTGTTACTTATTGGAAACCTGATTGGATATCCTGTGGGAATTTTCCTTTGTGTTCATCTTGTTATTTGTCTTTTCTGTTTCTGGTTCTCTTTAGCCTAATTGCTTGGTTTCAGTGTTTAGGTTACTTTAGATTGGTTTGCGTTTTCTAGACGTGTACTCTGATGCTCTAATCGTGATTGAAAAAATTGTGGACTAGCTTCTAATTCACTTGAAACTCTTAAATAACGAAGCAATACAGCATGTTTGAGATTTTACATTCATCAGCCATCGCCATTTTTTAAATGGATAGTAAAAAATATACAGAACTCCGTCCTTCTTAAAGGCCTACTTCCGGATTCTGATATATCTCCAACTGAGTTACGGTTATGCACCTTATCCAACAAGAATGCAAATGAATTTGTAACTTGAACCTCCCTCTTCTTCCTTTTTTTTCAGCAATCAGCAGTGAAACAACTCCTTATGTTGTGCTTGTGTACCTATTAGGATTATATGCTTATATGTTTGTGTAAATGCTTTTGAACACTATTGTTAACATTGCTCTTCTCCGTCTTTTGATTTTTATTTTTTAAAAATGAAATCTGATAATGCTTCAAGTAGAGAGCATCTGATAACTTACTGAAATTTGCTTTTTTATGTTGACATAATTGTACAAAGAAATGAACAAACAGCTAGTGTTTTGGCCTAATCAGTGTTGTCAATCCACACTTAAACCTTGAAACTAGGTGCAATGCAAGTTGGATGCTTCACATCTTTCAGATAAGGCTTCTGATCCAATTTAGCCAACAAAAGGAAAAAGTTTGCCTTTCATTACAGGCCTCAAGGCACCAACTGTGCGTCTTAGGGAAGTCCATCAGCTAATTGCTTTCTTAAGTTTAACTTTATAAGGCCCATGATCTTTGTGTTTATAGAGCAAAGAGTTGGCACTAAACCAATGCATTTTATCCTGAGAAAAAAGAAGAAAAAGATGGTAGCGTTTTGGTACAGTGACAAAGGCACTAATTCTGTTTCACAGCAAGGACCATTCAAACTGCTTTCTTAAGTTAAATTTATGATACCCATTGGCTCAGTGTTGAAGAAGTTGTACTAAATAATAAATAGAGCTGGAAAAGCAATTTATAAAGAATGAATATGGAAGTATTGCTGGTGTAGAAAGTCAGAAATTAGCTAAAAAAACATTTGCCGAAAATAACTGAATTCGAACTTGATAAAAAAAAATGAAAATGATTTTTGAACTTGACTGACATTTTTTTTACTTGAGGGGGAGCCTGTGTTCTCAACTTTTAATCATTTATCAATGATGTCTTATGTTCATTGATAGTTTGTTTTTTCTTGTATCTATGTCTTTAAGTCTACTTGATATTTTGAGAATGTGTAGATTAATGAGGAGGCACTTCTTTGATGAGTCTTTCGAGGAGTCCGGAGCTGAAAGGGCAAAAAAATTGAGTGAAATTTCCAAAAGGGCAACAAAAATAAGTTTGAAACCAAAAGGGTAACATTTAAATGAGAGGGGAGACGACATCTAAATTGGGGTTGCAATTGCAAAGTGCAGATCCCTATGCGCCTTACAAGTCGCAGGCTGTCTGCGCCTTGTAAGGCACATTTACTCTGTTGATCAAACACCAAAATCTTTGTATAGTGATGTTTTAGAATAGCAAAATAATAAGCTAAAACAAGAAAATTAAAAGATGTGTATATGAATAAAAGAAAGAAAAAGGGGTAACTAAATAGCAATAGAGAAAAAAATACAAATAAAAGGCAACAAATTAAAGGGACTTGCTTTTCATCATTAACCAGTCAATCAATCTATTAAAATAAATAGGAAGAAGAAGCTAAGAAAGAGAAAAGAGAAGACTCTGTATGAGAGAAAAATAAAAGTGACAAAGGCGTGGGAACCAATGCGCCTTACAAGGTTCGGACAGCTTGCGACTTTTAAGTTGCTGTCTCCTAGCGCCTTATAAGGCGCATAGGGACCTGCGCTTTGCAATTGCAACCCCAATTTAGACGCCGTCTCCCTTCCCGTTTAAATGTTACCCTTTTGGTTTCAAATTTATTTTTGTTGCCCTTTTGGAAATTCACTCAATCTTTTTGCCCTTTCGGCTCCGGACTCGTCTTTCTAGCACACATTCCCTTCCACCTGTTAGAAAGTGAAAATTACCTTTTCATTTGGTATTTGAAAACAATCCTAATTGGGAACTTGATAAGACCTTTTTTACGTTGTTACTTGTTATTGGTTATTAAAACTTGATTTCATGTAAAGTTACCAGTTTAAAAAAAAAAAAAACACAACTTGATTTCATGTATCAGCATTTTCGTAATTTTCTTTTTTTGTAAGATTTTCTCTGCATATGGTCATGCAATTAAGATTATGTTTGGTCCTTTTTCTTATTGGTAACAGTTGACTGTTTTTTGTTCATTTACTGACATCTTTTCTTTCTGAATCTTCTATAGAATATCATAGGTCAGGATGCTGGAAAAAGTGTGACTGGTGAGTATTTGAGACGGAGAGGTCATTCAGATTTATACCAAGGTACCTCTGCTTCCAAATTGCAAGCATATGTAAAGCCTCCTTCAGGTGATAGTCTGGCAGCTGGAACTAAAAAACAAGTACGAGCACCAAAAGAAAGTAAAGCCTCAAATAAGCAGGAAAGCCAGAGCACAGCTGAGACATCAAATGGACGAAACCTACAGAGAGGAAGTCAAGGGAACTCTACAAAAACAACTGCACCTCAATCCCAAGCAAGTCAAAAAAACTCTAAAAAGAAAAAATCTGAGAAAGTTATTTCTCTTGCTGAGGCTGCAAAAGGTTCCATCATATTTCAACAGGGGAAGCCATGCTCGTGCCAAGCCCGCCGACACAGGCTGATAAGCAACTGTTTATCTTGTGGGAAGATAGTCTGTGAACAGGAAGGTGAAGGGCCTTGCAACTTTTGTGGTGCACTTGTGCTGAAGGAGGGAAGCTCGTATGCTGGATTAGATGAAGTTCCAGTTCCAATTTCCGATGCTGAGGAAGCAGCTGAAGCCTATGCAAAGAGGCTAGTTGATTATGATCGGAACTCTGCAGCACGTACGACTGTTATCGATGACCAAAGTGACTACTATGAGATTGAGGGAAACAGCTGGTTGTCGAAGGAGGTATGCAGTGTACTGATTGTGAGAACATTTCACTTTGCAAGACTTGGTTTCTATGATGTTACTGACTTATGTTTGTGATCCTTCTTTTCCTCCTCTTTCAACAGGAAAAGGAAATTCTGAGGAAAAAGAAAGAGGAGATAGAAGAGGCTGAACGTGCCAAACGAAATAGAGTCATAATGACGTTTGACCTCGTCGGTCGCAAGGTTTTTCTTTCATTGCTATTAAGGAAGATGTGCTTTTTCCTTCTCCTTTTGTCCTTTTATCTTCTTTTTTTCTTCCACGTTCTTTTTCTTTGCTATGTAGGGTGAGAAAGTGGTTCTTATCTTGTTCATTTGTGAATTTCGTTAGTCTTGCTTTTTCAATCATCAAGGCAAACTAGTGTCTTCTTTTGTCTTTTAACTGTTGACTGTTGATTCCTATATTTTCTTTATGTAAATGTGCTGCAGCATAGCTCAGTGTTGAATACCATGTTGATAGAGATTAGATATCCAAAGTCTGGCTTTGACTTTAATCAAAGTCGAATGTGAGATTCATAGACCAAATAAAAAAATAAACATTGGGCTTGGTCACAAGTTGCATTGGAGCATTGATCAATTATCACTACAATTGGTTCTCATGCAATTCCACCATCTGCTCTTTGATGGTCTGAAAAAAGTTGGAAATTTCTTCAACCTCACTTCTTTTTGTTTTCCCCAGTTTCTGACTGTTTGTGCTTGACGGAAAAGTCACTTGTTGCTGTGTTATTACTTGCATCTTTTTTGTGTATTTTATTGAAATTTTTAGTTGGAGATGCATTATGTATTATGTATTCTTGTTTAGGCACGGGCTTAGGATTACACTCTTTCATTTTTTTTTTTTTTTGGTGGACAAGCATTAGTCCTGTAACTTTCTCGTAATAACCTGAAGAAAGCCTGCTGATTGCTTGGATAAATTTATATATCTTAACTAAAATACCCTTTTTAATCTACATTTCTGCAGGTTCTTTTAAATAAAGACGAGGCCGCTGAAGAACTGCAGAAGGGAATTCTCTTCAGACCAGCAGAGGAAAAGGAAGCAACCCGCATTAAACCTAACCCAAACCTAAAGGTACAACCCGTCTTTGTGGATCCAGGTCCCAGGAAAACTCCCAAGGAGAAGAATAATAAGAAAGGCCCGAGAAATGGCTTGTGCTTGGAGATTACTGGGAGAGTGCAACATGATACCAGTGAACACTCACGTTTGATTGTAGAGGGCAAGCTACATGGATCTTCAAGTAGCAAAATCGTGGCATGAGCCATCTATTAATAGGACAGTCGGAACTTCAGATGACTCTGAGTGTACCTTTGATTACTATTGAGAAGTATATAGCTTGACCAATTGAGTACTCTTCATCCCCACACCTCCAAACATGTCATCTTTCTGGGGTAGGGCGCGGAGTGTAGAAAGTTACTCTTATAAACTTGCTATTTTAAGTCCTGATTTATCAAGAAAACAATTCTCTGCAAATATTTGTTTGGAGTGGATTGAACTTGGTTGTGATCTGTGTTCAATGTTCTTCATCCTTCGCCCTGTAGGCGGACGCTCTGCATGAACTGAGAAAATGTGTGATAGGTCACTCGAAAGCTTCCTTTGTACACAAGAAAAATTGCATCTTTTTAATGACTTAAGGTTTTGTTGACTTTGTAGTTTGCGCATTTTTGGTATATTGAGAATTGCCGATGAAACATACAAGGTGCTAAAAGTGAGATGACAAATTTATTGTTTTATAGATAGCAAACACAAATTCAACATTTTATCAGTGAAATGCTTGTTTAAATACAATTTCAACTTTTAGGTAACACTCGATTATCGAAACTAAATAGGCTTTGCTCGAGAAAAGTTCTCTTTGACCGTAAAAAAATTATTAATTTTCTTTCACACACAATTATTTAATAATATTTATTCACTATGGATTTTGATGAACATTTTAAAATAATATAAACAACTATTGTTGGGTATTAATTTCCTTCACTTTTCAAATCGGTATAGAAAGAAAAATAAAAATAAATGCTGGTACTCAACAATGAATGTATGTATATTCTATTCTTTTTCCTTATAAAGTCAGAGTCTAGTAAAAGCTGAGGCCACCAACTTCCAGTTCATTGAAAACATCGGATTTGTCTTTGTCAAGTAATGTCCGATGTCGTATACTCCAAACAACCGAACCGACTACTGTAAATTCCGATCAAACACTTACTTTGGATTCTTTTGAATAAATATACATCGAACAATGGTTTGATCCTATTGGAAACGCAGCAAGACTCCTCTTTCCTGAGATCCGTAAGATTTCTATCGATGATTTCAATTCTTGCACAAAATTATGTTGTTTTTCAGTAATTTGGACACTGTTTTTGGTTCTTTCTTTTTGAGATTTTTATGTACTTCAGATATTAAAGAACCAATTTTTATTTCTTAGTATAATATCTATGATGTTGGATGATAAAAACCTCACAAGTAGAGTTATGTTATGTAGGGATAGTATTAAGAGTACTAAATTGGAAATCCTGTGCTTTTGCTCCTCTTGTCTAGAGAATTACTACTTACTTACATTGACCTTTACCTACTAAAATTGCAAAGAAAGCACATTTACTCATTTTATTGTTTATCTTCTTACTTGTATGTATAAGGATGTTTGGCATTCAAATAAGAAGTTGTTATGCCAAGGAGATTCAACCACTTATATATGTGGAAAAGAAGTTTCCAGCCTATGATAATTACTTACACTTGATCATATTTCTCAAACCAAAATATGTTTTTTAATATGAGGGTAGTCAATAACCTCTTCATCTACATCACTATTCATGACAATGAGCATTATCTTCTTTCATTGTTTCCATGTCATCTGAAATCTGGATGAACAATTCTAGGTCAATCATGGCGATAAAAGGAAATCCAGGAGATAACAGAAGCAGAGGCCCTGCGTCAATATTTATTGTAGCTGGTCTTTGTTGTTTTTTCTATCTTATAGGAGTCTGGCAAAGAGGTGGTTTCGCGAAGGGGGACAGCAAAGCTCTTCAGATAACAAAAAGGGCAGAGGACTGCAGCATTCTCTCCAATCTAGAGTATGAAACTCATCACGGCGATCAACACGGTCTGGTTGATGATCCCAAACTGAAAATCAAGCAGTTTGAACCTTGTGGTGAGCAATATGTTGATTATACACCGTGTCATGATCAAATGCGAGCAATGACATTTCCTAGAGAAAATATGAACTATAGGGAGAGACATTGTCCTCCAGAAGAAGAGAAGCTGCATTGTCTTATTCCAGCCCCAAAAGGCTATATAACTCCTTTTCCATGGCCGAAGAGTCGTGACTATGTACCTTATGCAAATGCACCACATAAAAGTTTAACAGTTGAGAAGGCAGTACAAAACTGGGTACAGCATGAAGGTGATCTACTTAGATTTCCAGGTGGTGGAACTCAGTTCCCACATGGGGCAGATGCGTATATTGACCAGCTTGCTTCTGTGATACCAATGGGAAATGGCACAGTTCGAACAGCATTGGATACGGGATGTGGGGTGAGTAGAAATTTGTAAAAGCTTGCCAATATATTTTGTTCTTTTTATGAAGTAATTTCACTAGAAGGCACCAAGGAGATACAGGGTTACAAAAATACATATGTTAGCTCCATTACGAGAATAGGCTATGCTATGACTAGGCAACAAAATAGATTAAGTAGACATCTAGCTTTAAGGGAGATTCCTAGTTACTACTTGAAATTAATATATACTGATCGTCATACAGGCCGTCTTAACTGCTCTGATAATCTTAATGCACTTAGTCTCGCTGCAGATATTTAACTGCTGCTTTTTCTTTGCACTATCTATCTGGTAGTTGTACTCCTTTTCGATGAGTGCTTTAACTTCGCAATGTTAGTTGAGATCAATTTTCATGAAAGCCGGTAGTTTGCATCATTATCTTGGTTTCCTCCTCTTCTTTTTGTGAGGTTTAAGCTTTTACCTTTGTTGTTGTTGCCATTATAAATGATGTATGTTTCTCTTCATCAAAAAAAATAAATGATTGTTTCTATCCAAATTCAATCTCTATATGTTTGATGAATGGAATATGCCATCTTAGGTTGCTAGTTGGGGTGCATACCTTTTTAAGAAAAACGTTATAGCCATGTCATTCGCACCAAGAGACTCACATGAAGCTCAAGTCCAATTTGCTTTGGAAAGAGGCGTACCAGCAGTTATTGGTGTACTTGGAACCATAAAATTGCCATTTCCATCAAGGGCCTTTGATATGGCTCATTGTTCACGTTGTTTGATTCCATGGACTGCAAACCGTAAGCATCTCTTCTTTTTTCTGGATCTTGTTGTTCTTTCGATCTTTTAATCTAACTAGAAATCTGACTGGTGTAGGGGATTGCTCCACTTGAGAGATCCCCACCTATCTTATTGGATATTATGTGCTTTTGTTTAGCATTCACAGCTCTTCTTTTGGTGTATATATGATACCCTGGTGATACCAACTAATTCAGATTAAGACTTAGTTTTGCTGTAACATTTTCATTAGATCTGGTATTTGTGGGATTTTTTCTGTTTGGTGAAAGACTTGTATGTTAGCCTAGGGTAAATATTATATTTGGAGAACCTCTACTTACAAATAATTTAATGTGATAACAAAATAGACCCGAATAGAATGCAATAGATATGCAGTATTCATATAGCTGACTCCAACTAATTGAGATTATCCAGAACAAGTTTGCTGATTGATATGATACCTTGGCTTTGGGAGCAGAAATTGTAAGAAAATTAATCAACTTAGACCAAATTATTACCCAAAAGATATTGCTCTACAAGCTTTTATTTGGCAAAATTATCCTGTATTTATGGTACATGATCTCCTGGTAATTCAACAAGCATTCTCTAGTACCAATTGCCAACCAAGGATAATCCTAGATTGATTTTTCCTTTCCGTTTTGGATTGAAAAATGATTCCCACTTGAAACTTTCAAATGAAAACTGTCCTATGCTAATAAGCCTAATATGTTCCCTTAGTTAAAGAATACACCTTCTTTAGTCTCATTTTATAAACATTGCAAGTGAAAAGAAGATATTTTACTCGTCATATTTATACTTGTATGTGCATCTAAACATACATGATTCATGTACCAAGTCAAATGCTTTAGTATTGTGCAACATGCAAAACATGTCTTCATTTTTCTTTCTTTGGGTCTCCCCCTGGTGTTAGAGAAAGAACTTTAGGAATAAGGCACGTCTCTTTTGTTTTGGTAAGTGTTATTCAGAAAGAGGATAGTGCATGTGCAGGCCCATGAGGACTGGATATTTAATCTATTGGCTGTTTCTGTATTTTGAAATTTTTTTAGTTACGTTCTTCCTTCAGTTATTTCTTATTATTTTCTGAAAACTTCTGAATTTCTCTTTTTAGGTGGACTGTACATGATGGAAGTGGATCGAGTTCTCAGACCAGGGGGGTATTGGATACTTTCAGGTCCTCCCATCAGCTGGCAGACTAATTATAAAGCTTGGCAACTACCTAAAGAGGAGCTGGAGGAGGAACAAAGAATGATTGAAGAGATAGCTAAGCTTCTCTGCTGGGAAAAGAAGTACGAGAAAGGTGAGATAGCTATATGGAGAAAACGTGTTAACTCCGAGTACTGCAGTGAACGAGATTCCCGTGTAACTCTATGTGACCTCTCGAATTCAGAAAATGTCTGGTAACTCCTTGCACCTTATAATGTTACTCATCCAAACATTTCAGTTGTCAAATGGCCGAATAATTAGGATTTTCTTCTCCTTTATTGTGTTATTCAATGGATGTACAAAGCTGTAATTGGCAAGTATAATATCAGTTATAGAGGATTGCTTTTATGATTTTTTCCAGTCTCTTTAGTTCACGTATCTGCCCTTAAGATTTTGAGTGGCAGAGGTAATTGATTACATTGCAATAGTCAAAGGGAATACTAATTTCTGTCTGACAAATGAGTTTCTTGTAATATATGTATCCTTCTATTTTGTTGCCGTGTCCTGTCTTTTTTCTTCTATGGCCAAGCATGTTACATACCTACAAGCACTTGATGTTCCATGCTGAAATCAGTCCCTTCCCTTCTTTTAGCGATTATGATATGTTGAAAACCACCACGTGGGGTAAATAGCCTCTTGTGAAATATGCGTACCACACTGCTTCATTAGAAGTACTGAATAGCATTACCTTTTGAAAATAAAAGGGGATCTGGGGATTTTGAATTCTCTACAACTTTGGTGATAAAGTTTTTGGTTTCCATCTGATTACATGATATTAAGCCAAAAGATTGCTATAGGTATAAGAAGATGGAGGCATGTGTAACTCCGTATCCTGAAACAATCAATTCGGAGCAAGTTTCTGGTGGAGAGCTCAAGCCATTTCCGGAGAGACTTAATGCTATTCCTCCAAGAATAGCAAGTGGATCTCTTACTGGAGTCTCTGTTGAATCATTCCAGGAGGACAACAAGTCATGGAAGAAGCATGTGAAAGCTTATAAGAGAGTTAACAAGCTCCTTGACACTAGAAGGTATCGCAGTATACTAGATATGAATGCTGGCCTAGGAAGTTTTGCTGCAGCGCTAGAATCATCTAAGCTATGGGTCATGAATGTTGTGCCAACTATAGCTGAAAGGGACACTCTTGCTGTAATATATGATCGAGGCCTGATTGGCATATACCATGACTGGTAATTATATGAAGCTCCCTCATATTTTCTCATTGCTCTGTCGCATCAATTCCTCCTTTGTATTATTTTTTCTGGACAGTAGTATAAGAATAAGTAAAGATAAAAATGTTGTGGAAACAGGAGTATGTTACAATTCATTTGTCCGACAGTTTTAAGTTTATTTTGAGAGATGATTCCTTTTCTCTGTCTTTCTATTTTGTTGGAGTTGCCTCAGATCCTGTGCTAGTTTAAATTCTTAGACATGCTTAGCATAGCTTAAAGTTGTTAAATAATGATAACTAATTTTTCGCTTCTGATATGTTCCCCTCTCACTTATCATTGAAACAAAGCCCTTGAATCTTCCAGTTTAGTGATAGTGTAGTTGCGTTTTCTTTTTATTTTACTCGCTGAGTAGTTGCTGCTGCTTGATACATGACATATAGGAGGATGCATCTTCATTGCATGTCCCACAAATATAAACATAAAAATTTATATTGAAGATAGGATACTGTAAGGACCTGTTGAACTCAGAATGGATAGAGCTATATATTTGTAAGGCCAAGTCAAGCTGACAAAAGCAGAACAAAGATAACAAAAGCTCATCCAGCACTTGATTGAACCTTTTACTTCATAACAGTAATCAGTACATGCCCTTTGTAGTGATTTTGAGACGAGAGGAATAGATCTGTCCAGGATGGGGAAGACTTCAGATGCAACCAGCTTTTCATATTCATATACCTGTGAAGTTTCTCTCAGGACCATATGAAAGGGAATTGGTCTAGTTTGACCTTTACTCATTATCACTACTCTATATAGTCCTTTCATATAACATCAAAGATACTATTTCTACTCTCTGTGTTGCATGTCTCGGCATTCTCAGTTGACATTAATAGTGTTAGAGGACTGCAGTTTCTATGTCTTGCAGCCTTTCTGAATCCCCCTCTTGCATATGCATCATAGGTAGCTTGAGGTTTTACCTAATAGGGAGATTTGCATGATTTCTTGTGTTTGTGATGCTAAAATTGCAACAGTATGAGCCAACCCTTCTCTGTTGGTGCTGATGTTCTTAATTCTTTTATGTTTTTTTCTTACGAATAGGGGGGATTTTGGTATCATGTGAATTTGCTATCTTGAGCTTTCCTCTCTTATTGTTAGTTCATCTTTTTTCCAACTTTCAAATTCAGGTGTGAAGCCTTCTCTACCTACCCTCGGACATATGACTTTATTCATGCAAATGGGATCTTCAGCTTATACAAGGACAAGTAAGTTCTTCAGACTCCACTTAATCTGTAGAATCTAGGACAATGCAATTTAGCATCTGCCAATAGTCTGTCATGGAGACAACTCCTTGCGGTAGGAGGGCACCATATATATAGAAAATAGATGATACAGTTCTATTTTTTTTTTTTTTTTTTTTTTGTTTGTGTGTGTGTGTGTGTGTGGGGGGGGGGGGGCATAC
>JAJOOD010012524.1:0-41835 GCA_029582525.1 Solanum tacnaense | reverse complement strand
TAACTAAGCCAAACATCGATTATGATGTCTAATATGAGGTAAAGGTAAGGGTTAGTAAATTATACACACGTAGCCGGACCAAGGTGCGGGGTGAAATTCTCTAGATGCCGGACCAAGGATTTAGAGATACCTAACTTATCACTTTGCATGTAATACACTAGGACAAGATTGCTATTACTAGGATTACTGAGTTATGAGCTTGTGGTGAACACGTATATCCTAGTTAATTTTCTCATATTGATAACAACAGAAAATTGACTTTTGTTTACTGATTACTTACTGAATTCTTACAATTTGTTTCACAAATACCCATTTTTATTACTTGTTTCCGGAAGTACTTTGACTAAACGAATATAGGTGTAAGTTAAAGTTAAGTCTAAACCAGTTTTCTCGTGGGATCGACCCCAACCTACAAGTTGAGTTCTTTACTTGATAACGATCGCTTATGCTTCTTTAAGGAGGTGTAATTTGAGCGTATCAGTGAACAATACACAAAACTCTGTTATGGAGAAAGATGATTCTCAATGTGCAATCAAAGATGTGGTCAATATACTTGATAAATCAGAGCAATTAGTGGAAGGGAGGGATGATAAAGAAACGGAGGCAGATGGGGAAATCGAGAAGGGAATAGGAGAAGAAGTTGACACTGGAGAGCATCCAGATGTTGGGGATAGTCATATAGGAGAGGAAGAGAATTCACAAAGCCAACATGTCACAATACCACCTCCAAAGATAGATAAACTATCTGAGCAGGAAAGAATAGAGTTACAAGAAAGAGAGGAAGATGAGAATATGGACAGAAACATTGATGACATAGGTAGAGAAGGTGATCTTTCACCTAGGCAGATCAGCCATCTAAATGGGAAGAGCAGAAAAGGAGGTAACACATCTCAAACCCTTTCACAGATAAACACAAGGAGTAAAAAGGGGTCCACCTCAACTAATATTTAATGATTAGCAAAGCTCTTTTCTAGAACATTAGGTCTGTCAGGACTCAAAATATTGAATTACATCACAGACATCATTACTCATATAGTGCTCTATTTGAGCCATTTCAAAGTCCTTCAGAATTAGAAACATACAAAATAAGACTGGTCATGCCAAATGCAAAGGTAAATTGTGCAGCCAAATTATGGATCTTTTGGGAGGAAGATTGGGAGGAACTAGATGTAGTAGACTCTGTGCAACAAGTTACAATCAGATTCAAAAGAAGAGGATCAAATCATTATTTCAGAATCACAGCAGTTTATGCTAAGTGTTCTGCTCTGGAGAGATTGGAATTAGAGGAGCAACTGGAAGAGATAGCAGAAAACTCTACCATACCATGGCTGGTTGGAGGAGATTTTAACACAATCATGGATGAAGATGAGAAGTTGGGAGACTTACCTGTGACACATATGGAAATAGCATATTTTGTGCAATGTACAAATGCTTGTGCATTAAATGAAATCAAATTCAAGGGCAGTTCATACACATGGTGGAATGGCAGAATCGAGGGAGAGAGTATTTTCAAAAGACTTGATAGGGTATTTGGCAACAATGAACTGATGAGTTTAATACCTAATAGTGAGGTACATCATCTGATAAGGCAAGGATCAGATCATCCCCCCTACATGTGATTGGTAACAGCTTACAAGAAACAATGACAAAACCGTTCAAGTTTTTAAACTTTTGGACCAAGCAAAGTGAATTTAAAAAGGTTGTGGAAGATAGCTGGAATGGAGAAGAGATTAATGGGAATCCTTTACAGTGATTCATAGTAAGATGAAGAGAATTAAGTCTGTCTTAGCACAGTGGAGTAGAAGAACATTTGGGGATATTTTTCAGAGAATTGCCACTTTAGAAGACACAATTAAAGTTATGGAAATACAGATGGAGATTACACCAACAGCAGAAAACAAAGCCTTACTTCATAAGGCAGAAGCTGAGTTAAAAAAATATAGACATATAGAGGAGGAGTTTTGGAGGCAAAAGGTAGGAATGAAGTGGTTCAAAGGAGGTGATAGAAATACCAAGTTCTTCCATGCTTATGTAAAAGGGAAGAGGAGAAAGCTACAAGTTGTCCATATTCTTACCAACCAGGGGGACACAATCTCTACTATACAAAATATAGGGGAAGAAGCAGTAAATGTCTTTAGGGAGTAGTTCAGGGAGAATCAAGAGACCATAAACTATGATATGCTGGAATACATTCCTACCCTAATAAATGAGGAACAAAATGCTGATATGGGAAGAATGCCTACTGAAGATGAGGTCAGAATGGCGGTTTTACTCTAAATGGAGAGAGTGCGAGCCAGTACTCTCTTGCTCCAATGTATGCGACCCAATTCACTGGTATGAGAGGACCAATCCTCTCATTACTAAGGGTGAATCAAATCCACATATCGCACGTTGTTGGACCTTCTTTAGCCCCGATTTCAAAAGAAATAGTCTTATATCATAAAAGAGTTTGACAAAGCGGAATTCTAACATAGTCTCAACAAGTCATCTATTACATCAAAATGAAGTGGTTGGGACGTAACCCATACACCACATACAAATGTCTGAAAACTGAAGTAAAGAAAATCATGTAAAAGTGTCTCGGTCCTCGAAACATGAGGACTCACCAATCTTTGAATATCCAAGAGATCAACTAGCTACGAGTATGAGCGGTAGGAGCATCAGACTCTATATTAGTGAAACAATGTAGACACAAGTATGCATTAGTACATGAAATGTACTAAATATGATAGCAATGCATAATAGTTATGAAATCATGCTAAAAAGGACTTTACATAACATGCAATGAAAAAGCCAAATCATACGATAAAAGGTTAGAAACACAAGTCATAATCATGGTCAATGCAAGCTTAGCATCTTTAAAACACTTGTGAGATACTTTGAAAGTAACCTTAGTTCATTATTGTGGGATGTTTACCATGTAACCGACATAGACCATGTGAGCTATAACATGGAATTCAATATCTATCCCATACCGAAAAAAGATGTCCTTACCTGCCAAGGTAAGAACGATGAATTTGAGCTAAAGTGGATCCACTATCTAATATCTGTCTGAGATAAACCATATGGTGGTACATAGTTTTATGACTTAGGGATTGCTACTAAAGGTCCATGAACGCTAAAAGGAAAGCTTCATCCCAAAAGCCCGCTCGATGATAAGTAAGATCTGATGAAATATCCATTAATAATATGCATATTATCATCCATGGAAAGGCACAATTAAGCAACCAATTCAAGCTAGAGTTCATTTACTTAGGTGAGAAAACCTTTCAACCTTATGAATTCTTATGTGAGAAAATATTTAACAATCATGATCATAGTAGTATGTGAGAAAATGTTTCATAACAACTACTTTGATACTTTCCTTTCAAAGAATCCTCAAATCATTTAAATCTCTTTCATAAAAGCATACATATCTTCATAAAAATCATATTTCATAGTTCATGAGCTTCATCATGTTTTCATAGTCTAAATTGATGGATCGTGCATGGTCCATATGAATTCAAATAAAAAACATGTAATTACTTCAATTCATGTATTAAAACATAGAAATCAATCAATTGAATCATAATTGAAAAGAACCCATGAAGATTGAATAAAATCCTAACTTTGAATTGAGAATCTAACTTGTAAAATTAGAAGATATTTGAGGAACCCTATGGAGGAAAGGAATTCATAGGTGAATACTAACATACCTTAGTGATCAAGTCCCAATAGCTATGGTGAATTTAAAATATTGATGTGAAACCCTAGCTTCTTCTTCCTTAGCTTTAGAGAAGATTTTAGGAATAAACTTGGAGGTAAAATTTAGGATTTAGGTGAATGATATAGAATAGGTAGTTTTAGGAATTAAATCACTTATATAGGTCTTAAAATACGGGCTAAAATGACATAACTTAGGTATCAAACACATAGGGAAAGACTAAAATAGCCCTGACTTAAAAGATGATGGGTGACCTATATGGATCCCTAAACGGTCCGTATAGGTCACCACTGACCGTATTGGGAACTGTCCATGTGACTCCAAATCTTGGCAGCCTTAGACAGCTAGGCCACTTTCCTTAATGGCAAGTGAACCCTTTCACGGACCATTTAGGGTTTATTGAAGGGTTCATGGACCGTTTTAGGCTTGTGGACCTACCCATTAACCCACTTTAACCTTTTCAAAGTCCGAGTTGTTATACATATTCAGTACATTCAGAGTACTAACTGTGTACATCTATTGTGCCTATATTGTGTTATAATATAGGTTCTAACGCACATCACTCGGGCTGTGGCTAGTATTGGATCCTATCAACTATGCTCAGGATTGGTGAGTTCTCATGGTTTGGCGACATGGCCAAACTTATGCTTGTATACAAACTTATTTCAGTTTTCATATTATTTAAGTGAACTAGGGCTTCTCTTATTACTTTTATGTAGTAGAGGCTTGTTGTCAGACATAGTAGTTCCGCATTTTGAGTTGAATTCAGATTCTTCATGATATGTTGACTTTATCTTTGAGACTTATATTACACTTATCTCCTTATTTTAGTGTTGTATGTTATCATAGTGTCATGATATGCCATGTGGTAGAGTCTCTCGGGATTCTAAGTACCATATCACATCTAGGGGTATAGTCTTCGGTCATGACACAGTTGTGTAACACCCGGAAAACTAGGAAGTTAAACTAGAGCCTTATGTGAGGGTTGTAGAGTTTGATGTGAGGGTTAGAGTCGTAGAGTTTGCTTCCCGTACTTAGAATAAGGGGTTGAGGGGTTAAACGTCAAGGTAAGACTCCCCAAGGACCAACCAAGGGTCCTTGAAGAGGACCCTAGAAAACCACCTAAAACAGTCCCTAAATCTGCCTAGGCAACATCCACGAGTGGGACCCACACCCCGTAGGGGGATCCACGCCCAATGGATGGGCCTCGTGGGTCAAGGCCCCCAAAAACTAGCTATATAACACCATCCATGGATGACCAGTACAGGCCATGGGTGGACCCACGGTCCGTGGATGTGGTCTCGTGGGTTGGGCAGTGGTGGTCTTAAGTTGGGTTAAGTTCGGGGTTAAGGGAATATTCTAGAATTAGTTAGTTATTAAGTGGGGTCATTTTATTAGTGATTAGAGCCTATATATAAAGCTAATATACCCTTAATTAGATGATTCCAAAATCATTTTCACAAAGAGACCCAATTCGCTCCAAAAATCTTCTCTCTAGAAAGAAGAAGAAGAGAAACAATCTAGGTCGAAATCCTCCATTATTGCAAGCATTATGAGGGATTTATAATCAAGGTATGATATCTTATTCATCCATGGATTCTTCCATCCATGGAGCCCCCCTAGATTTCCCCTAATTGTGAAGATGAACCCCCAATTCTAGCTAGGGTTTTTCCTATAATGTGGGTAGTGTTGAGTATGATTCCAATTGAGTGGATAATACTTGTTTATGATTGATTTAGCATTGAATAATTTTATTATGAAGATATTATATGTTTTCCATGGTTAACCCTAGTTTAATAGATGAAATTGATATCTTGTGGGTTTATTCCATGAAAGATGAAATTGAGGATTCATAGATGATCTTCTAGAATTGATGACTTGTATAGTAATTGTACTTGGATGAAAGATTTTAAACATGAATTGAATTGTATTATAGGATATATTATGGATCATGACTAATAAAGCTTGAAGTTGAACCTTTATGATGATTTATGACTAGAATCACTAGATAATGAAGAATGTGATTAGGTTGCCTTGAAATCTGGGTATAAATGATATTGGTAAGAACTAAAGCTTTGATATTAATGCTTGTAGTCATGAGTGTTGATTGTTAGGGCTTTGAGAGTAAAGCTAATGTGTTGAATTAAGAATGTTCAAATGTATAAAGTGATAGAAGCACTTGAAACATGGATTGGTTGTCAAGGACATCCCTCCATAAGTCATGAATTAAGTAAGAACTTAATAAGATATCTTGTGGGATGTATGCCTAGCACCGAGTGGATATTTAATTGAGATGGAAGCTTTTACCTAGTTGAGTCCGACTTCCAAGATGAGAACTCTCAGAAGTAGAGTTTGAGTTTCCCAAAGTATATCTCATGAGATGGAGTCCCTCACAAGTTGAGTCCGGGTTTCCTAGGAGAATCTTTGTATCCCATAACTACGTGCCTCGTAGGAAAGTTAGCTAGTGGGTCCAACTAAGCTAACAAATCGGTTCTACCCTGGGCAAGTAGACAAACCCTTCTCGGTGTGGGTAACATCAGAGGGGATCATCTGAAAGCTCATGTGGTCCCATGTCGGTTAAGGCTATTTTCCCAATTAGTACAAGATAATTATGGAAGTAAGACATATTTCAAGAAAGTATATCCAACTGGTCCAAGTTAATAAAGAACTAAGACATGCTTAAAGAAGCATCTCCAAGTGTTCAAACCTAATGAACTTATACATGCTTAATTAAGTATTTCATAGTTTTCAAAAGTAAATAAGAGGGGCTAAAATGTGCTTAAATAAGTATCTCCTAGGGTTCCAATGTCTTAAAAAGAGGGACTAGTTTCCAAATAAAGAAGTATGAGTATGAGGACCTAAAAGTGGTACTTAGAATGGGTAGGATTATGGGTCCTTATTCATGCATTGCACAAGTATAACTTAAGGTTGCCTAAGAAAGTGTTCTCTTATATGATGTTTGTTTAGATAGGACTGTGCTATAGTTGTTTTCCTTGTTATGATTGACTAAAGGTGAGAGATTCCCTTGGTTATGAGAAGTAAGTTAAGGATGAGATCAAAGGTGTTAAGTATGTATGATGGCCTAAGGTGCTACTTAGTGTGACTGGGATTATGGGGTCTTACTAATACATTGCACAAGTATGACTTGAAGCTACTTATGAAGGTCTAAGACTTGACTATGTATATGAACTATGTTTATGACAACTAAAAGTGCTACTTAGCTTGGATGGGATTATGGGGTCTTATCCATGCCTTGCACAAGTTGCTTTGAGGTTACTTGAAATGGTTCTCTTATGATATGAAGGACTAAATGTGGAATAATGCTTATATGATGCTTATGTTGGAGACTTTGCTTATGATTATGATATTGTCTCTTATGCTTATAGTTGATGTTTCATGAACTATTTCTTATGATTTTGGATTATGTCCTATGTTGACTAACCCTTATGATTTTAAGCTCGTATGATGTTATGGTAGCTATCATATTTAGTACTTTTGTACTAATGCATACTTTGCCTACATTCTCATCAAATGTAGGGTTTGGTGATTTGTTCCATTCTTGAGGATAGGTTTCTAAGGAGCAAGGAGTTGAAGAATTGGTGAGTCCTCATAGCTTCGGGGACAAAGCCACTATTTCCTTTATGTCTTTTATTTTCATGTTTTGAGACTATTGTATGGGTTGTGACTCAAAAGTATTCAAAGTTGTATTAGATGGTTTTGAGACAGTGTAGTAAGACTTCCGTTTGCTTTTATCAAATACTTCGATTGTATGGATAAAGTTTTTAAAATTTTCATAGTTTTCTATTATGTTATGTTATGATATGCTAAGGGCTTGTATGAGACCCCTTCGGGGTCAAGTACGCCATGTTACATCTAGGGTGTACCCCTGGGTCGTGACAAGTTGCTTTCTTGCTTTGACATTTTGTTCTCATTGGAGCATCTGCATTGGGATCAGTGAATCACCGATCAATCATTGTGTCACGCCAATTGTAGAACTGGTACAAAGTCAACCTTTTTCCATTTAAGCCGACATTTAGCCAGTGAAACGCCCATTGGTTCCTACAAGACGCAAGTTCCTTCTCCAGTGTACTTCAGTTATTTTCATCTTCAAATCCATCAAACTTTCCTTTACCAAGGAATGTATACATACAAGATAACGAGGGCCTAAAACCCCTTTAATTAGCATTAAAACATGGTAATAATTCCTAAATTTGAGTCCAATGAGTTGGTAAAATACCAACTCAGAAAACCCCAAACTTAAACTATTTCTTATCCTCAAGTAAAACACTCACTAAGCATAAGACTTAAGTGTCACTCCCCCAACAAGAAAGGGGTGGACATCGAGGATTTATACAAGCACCTACTAATTGTATGTACAAAACTCATGCTAAAGTTATAGACTCATAAGAAGCGGGACATATATCAAGACACATACTAAAGTATAGATAACAAAATGGCCCACTAAGCTACTTTACAACTAAAATGAAACTAAGTCTAAGAAGCCTCTTAAGAGTACGCATCAGAGAATCTGATAATTATTCGGGATAGGGCCCCGACATACCCATTTTAAAATATGTACATACACAAAAAAAATATAGGCTCTAGATATCTGATAGCTCTGGGTAGAGGTGGAGCTTAACAACTGATAAACATAAAGTCACTGGGCTATAGGAAATATTTGTTGTCCTGAGTACCTGAGCCTACATTGATAGAAATGCAGCACCACAAAAATAGGGACTTAGTACATATAAAACATGAATTGGTATGTAAGGAATACTAAATAACAAGTATACATCTAAGAATGCTCAAATGAATATTCTATTAAGATAGGAAAATCTGAGCATAAATATGCAAGAGAAATAATCCAAAACTGAAACGGTGACCAATCTCAAGGGTCCTCATTTAAAATTATAATGCCTTATTCATTTATGTATAAAATTACTATAGTTTTCCTATGTGACATCTTTACTTTGTTATATAAATTCTTTGCTCTTTGTAAACCTAACTATCTGGGAGTCACATGATGGCCTACTATTAGTGATCAGTGAACCATGTATGGCTTCTATAGCCTATTGTCCACGCGTAAAATCTCATAGTTTGGGTAATGAGGTCTATAAAGGTATGCCCCCAGGGCTCCTGTATGGTCTTCCCGCAGGCCTGTACAATTCAGGTGAATCAATGATGAGAAATTCGAATTGAATCTATCTGAATTCTGTGCACAGAACAGTGTTGCACATAGTAGCCCTAAAAATACCCAGCCTATGCTGAAGAGTAGGTTATAATATCAACTTGCATGTAAAGACTTGTAATAAGTAGCTCATGAATAATATAACGCGTGATACAATTGTTGATTACTTTCTTTAGCTTAAGAATCATATATTTATTAGATCTATATACCTATGGATAATTTGTTTTCAACAACTTCCTTAAATTTATGAGACATATGAACCCTCTAACTTCTAAGAGTTTCAACTGAAGACACATACAGTTATAAGAAACATATGAATTCTCTTATTAGAAAAAGAGTACTATAACTTTATAGGTTTAGACCTCCAACATGGAATGATTTGTAAAATATGAAGACTTTATTAAATAATCTTGAATGACATTTATAGTAGGAACATATGACTCTGGGTCGTACCTTAATGTCGAAACATGTTTTAGCTATACCTTACTTTGATACTTACTATCTTATGTTGTATCATCAAACTCCATTGCTGAAAACTTTATCTATAACATATCATCATGTAGGGAAGTACAAGAAGCTAACCAAGAAGCACAACACAACAAGTCCAAAAACACAATATTAGTTCATGAGCGACATGCTCGATAATTACTATAAATAAATGATGTATCTCCACAACCTTCTCTTTCTATACTTTCCACGTGAGCTCATGACCTATCTATGAGATAAATATTACTCCCCAAACCTTACACCACAAACAAACAGCCCCTTAGTCAATGTATAGCTTCCTAACACCATCCCTTGAGTTCTTTGTCAAATGACGTCAAATTCCATTACAAGCTCATAGTTTAAGTTGGTAGAGAACCACTACCATTAATGACAATGGTAGGAGCTCATACAAACAACTACAAAATATTCTTTAGAAATTTAGGCATTTCATTAGACACTTGGCGAGCAACAAGCTTGCAAGAACTATAAAAGTCGCGTTTTCTATACTTAGCCTTCTGTTTTATCGTAACGAACTTGCTGGCCCAATACAATAAAATGCAATAAAATACAATAAAATCCTAATTTAATCGATAAACAATACAATACATCCTTATATATAGTCCCTCATCCCCAAGTACATCAACTACAATGGGTAAAACATAGACTCACAACTTCCTATCACTGTCCAGTGAGTCATACAAATAAATTACACTTAAAAAATCTTTAGAATACAATTTATGGAGATGGAAGAAGAGACACACCTCTATGACCACAAAAATAAATCCCTTCTTTTTTTATTCTTCAAGAACAACACCTTTTCCATCAAGAAAATGCTTAGCTAAGCATATATTCATGATCTTTGGAGAAAAAGACACTTGATTCTTGAAGAAACCAACCTACCTTAATCTTGGGAGGATTGGAGATGATCAATAATTGAAAACAAAACACATAAAAATAGTCCAAAAATGTTCTGGAGTTGATGGGAAATGAAATCCCTACGGCCTAATATAAAAACAACAATATTGGCCAACTTTCTCTAAAGTGCCACATGTCCCACTGTGATTGGGAGGTGCGCGTGTCTATCGTAGAATGCACAAAACTTTTTACTCCAAAGTTGCATTGATGAGCAGTTTTTTTTTCGGGAAACTAGACCCAAATACCTTTCATTTGATAGGTTGTAGGCCATCTAAATTATTATATATTAGGAGATATGATCGTTCAATGTTATTTTATAAATGAGATCATTTGAAATATTCAACCACAATGAAACTTTAAACTTTAACGTTTATTATAATGATATCTTTGGCCTATAACTTTGGTTTAACCCTTCAAATGACTTAATATAAGGGTTACATGGTATTCTTAACCATTTTCAACCATATTCCTCCAATATCACATCAATGCATCAGTATTTACGAGTCACAAATATATTTTAAGTTATGGGGTATTACATTAAGCTCTTCTACACCTAAGAAATAACTTGCATTAATTACATACTTGACTCAAAACCACAAAAACAAAAGACTCCAAATAAAAGCCTCTATACAAGCACATCTCACCATTGGTTCCACCATCATTTTCTGGACAATCTTTCATTCAAGCACAATCTTAAAGAATCTCAAGTCAATGGTGTCAACCTTCTTGCTTTTCCTAAAAATTCACATAAATTTGTCGCATTCATACAACTCAATTGAAATCAAGACATCACAATTCACATGAAGGATGCAATGTCACTCACACAAGAGAGAATCCCACACACAATTACGAATTTCAATTCAAGGAATTATAATTTATGCAAAAAAAAATACTCACTCTAACAATTGAATTCAAGTATACACACATTGACCCAAGCTTGTCATGTATAGAGATCGCCACTAATTTAGATTGACAAGACTCAAAATCCCGAAAGACTTGCGGGTTTAGCTTAGGCTTGATAAAAAAGGTAGGGCATTTGGTCAAGTCACTAAGATTTATCCCTAATGCTTCCTTTTTTTTACTTGAGCATACAACTTACATTTTTTATTTTGGCCTCCATCTTATTTCCCCCTTATCAAGAAGCTCCCTTATTTCAACTTCTATTTTTCTTTTCACTTGAGGCATGTGCATACGATGAGCTAGCACCCACATTCTTGTTTTTCTTCATTCATGGAACCTTTTCAACACCTTTCAAATTAAATTTTATGGTGCTCTATGCTATTAGCTCAAACCTCTTTGTTTCATTGGAGCACGAACCCCGAAAAATAGGTTTTCCCATACATTTCAAATCATTCACTTTTTCTCTTTTTCTCCACCAAACTTGGGCTTTTAGCTTATATCAAAAACCTTTAGCAACTGGGAAACATAAGGGTGTCAACACATAGAAGTACAAATGTTCAAGGTATGCAACATGGTGGCCAAAAAATTCAGTTTAGGCTCAATGAAGCTAACTAAAATCACGTTATTGGAGGAAAAATTTAGGATAGAGTTTGTCACGATCCAAAGTACAGCATAGACGTGAAATGACATATAAGACATCGAGAGGCCCTACATAAGACACTTGACATACATATAACAACATAATAGACAAAAGTAAAGAATATCATACGAATAAAAAAGTTTAACATATAAAAAATGGAAATCTCTCACAATCTTGACAATCCATCTTGTACACCAAAATAAGTGGTTGGGACGTAACTCGTATGCCACGTACAACATACGAAAGCTAAAGCATAAGGAAACCAAGGCAAAGATATTGTTGTCCTCATAACATGAGGACTCACCAACTCTACAAACTCCAAATGATCACCAATTAGCCACGAGCAGAGGGAGAGGAATCGCCACGCCCTACATTAGTGAAACAATATAGGCACAAGTATACTAAGTATGAGGGATAGGCATGAAAACATAAAATATGATTATTAGAGGACATAATCGCAAGCATACTACGCATGACCAAGATAAATATACTAAAACCTTTAAAGTACATCATAAATAATTACATGGTAAATGAGTCTTAAAATCATGATTAGAGCTTCATAAAATCTTTAAGGACAACTTAGTTCATTTTGTGGAATATTAGCTTTAACCGAAAATAGAGCATGTGAGCTATAATATGGAATCTAATGTAACTCCCACATCGAGAAGGGAGAGTCTACTTTCCAAGGTAGAACTCTATATCATATCATGTGCAGTATATGGATCCACTAGCTAGGCCATTCAAGAAAATTTTATGGGGGCACGTAGTTTGGAACTAGAGGTTACTACTAGAGACTACCCTATTTGAGCCTCCACCTCAAAGTTCTCTCGGTGCTAAATTAAATGCCAACGGAATAGTCATATTCATAAACATATCATCATCCATGGAATAGAATCATTTAGTTACTAATCCAAGATTAAATATCATAGAGTAGCTCATTAAATCTTGAATCAAGCATAAGTGAGAAAACCTTTCACCAAACCATGATTCCTTAATATGTGAGAAAATCCTTTCACAATTTCATTGACGCTCATCTCAAAGAAACCTAAATCATAAAGCCTTTGTTTTTATAAATCATGCATAGCCTCATGAAAACACCATTCTATAAATCCAAACTTATTTATATATTCATGTATTCTAGGGTTCATAGTCAAAATCACGATCAATGCATGGATTCATGTGAACTAAATTGAAAAGTATGTAATTGAGTCAAAACAAACATAATGAGATCGAAAGTGAATAATTAGATCAATACAATTAGAACCCATTAGGAATTGGATGAAAACCAAATCAATTAGATTGAGATTAAATTGGAGAATTTGAGAAATTTTTAGGATTCAATGGGTGAATGGAACCCATTGATGAACTCTCAAATACCTTGACCTTGAAGCCCAAAAATATGGTCAAAAGGAGACTTGATTTGGAAACCCTAGCTTCTTCGTCCTTGATCTTGGGAGAGAAAAACTTGAGAGGATTTTGGGGAATAAAAGGGAATGGGAATATTCTTAGGTGTAAAATCAGTTATAAGGTCTCTTTTATAGGCGAAATGACATAGTATGGGCATTAGGAGCATAAGAAAAGATCCAAATACCCTTAAAATTAACTGCCAAGTGATTCCTATTGTTTCAACTTACGAGACTGTCCTGGTCAATCGTAGGATCAACTATTGGGGACAAAATCTTGGGTCATTCCTATGACCCATATCTACGGACCAGATAAATTCCTACGGTACGTATATCCCATCCGTAGACCTCAAAATTTAATCCAAAATTTCCTACGACTGGGATACTTTTATGAAATCCATCAAGGAATCGTCAAACTTCCTACGACTCGTCCTAGAAAGCTTTAGGTCCAACATCATAGACTAATTTTTCCAAGACTAAATGCAGGGTTATATGACTCACTTTCTATGGCCCGTAGGATTTTCTACGGTCCATAGGTTGGACTCGTAGTTCATTGCTATAGCTAATTTTCTGCACTTTCCCTTCCAACTTTTGAAGTGTTACAATATCTCCCCCTTGGGAACATTTATCCTCGAATGGGACTCAAGCAAGCATGAATAGAGTAGGATAGAAACTAACGACCAAACATGATCATAGATCTCATCAAAATGCACATAAACATGGAGAGTTAATCCAACCTAAATCATAACATTAAAATCAAGTTCTCATTAACATGCATGCATATGGAAATATTAGAATGACTAAAACGCCTAAATCCAAAGGAAGGAACCATGAGAAACTAATACCGCAAGCTAGAGTAGGAGCGGAAGGAAAGAAATGAGGATACCGGGTGTAACACCTAATAGTTAGTAGACCATCTAGGGCTAAGTGAGGGAAACAACAGCCAAGGCAAGGGGAAAGGGGAAAGGGGCAAGGGGCAAGGGGCAAGGCCAAGGGGCAAGGCCTAAGCCAAGGGTCAAGGCTGCCCCAAGCTTGGGACACACTGCCTCAACTCCACAACCATCACCATGGCTTGTGGTGTGGTCTGTGAAGGTCAAGGCAGTAGCTCCCTTGAAGCTGCCTCAAAGTAGCTCCCCTTCACGAGCCACTTCACGACCAGTGGTGAAGACCACGGCTCGTGGGAAGGCTCGTGAAGGTGCCTTCAATTTGTGAAGGCCAAGCCACTGCCCAAGGACCACGGGCAGGACCACGGCTCGTGGAAGCCTGCCGTGGTTCCTGGGAGTAGGTTGCCTAGTGAGGGGCTTTTACGTAAATTCCAAATTAGGTGGTTATTAAGTGGGGTCATTTTGTATGGTCTTAGTGCACCTATATAAACTATTTTAAGCCTTTAAACACCCCAATTAAGTCATTAATTCCAAAACCCCAAAAGATCCCAAAGTTCTTCCTCTAAAAATATCTCTCTCTAGAAGAAGAAGAAGAAGAAGAAGAAGAGAGAGAGGGTCAAGCTAGGTCAAATTCCTCCAATATTCCAAGATTTGTTAGGGCTTTGTATCCAAGGTATGATAGCTTATTCATTCATGGATTCTTCCATCTATGGAGCCCCCTAGATTTCCCCTAATTGTAGGATTCCTTCCAATATTGTGGGTTAAGTTGAGTATGATTCCAATTGAGTGGATAGTACTTGTTTATGATTGATTTAGTATTAAATCTTGATACTATGGTGATATTATATGTTTTACATGGCTAACCCTAGTTTAATTGATGAAATTGAAGTAATGTGGGTTTCTGCCTTAAAGAGGGAAATTGAAGACTTAGAGATGATCTTCTAGAATTGATGATGTCTATAGTAATTGTTCAAGAATAAAAGCAAGTTGACATGAATTGAATTAGATTATAGTATACATGATGTATCATGACTATTAAAGCTTGAAGTTGTACCTTTATGATGATTTATGACTAGAATTGCTTAAAAATGAAGTATGTGATTAGAATGCCTTGAAATCTAGGTATGAATGGTGATTGTAAGAAGTAAAGATTTGAGAGTAAGGCTTGTTTTCATGAATGTTTACTTCTAGGGTTTTGAAGGTAAAGCTAATACGATGAATTATGTATGTTAAGTCCCTAAGAGGGAAGTTGACTTGATGATGGTAGACTATTAGATAGAATTGTTGTGGAACGACTTCACCCACCTAATCTACCTCTTGAATGTTTGAATGCATAAAGTGATAGAATCACATGAGTTAAGATGATATCCATGTCTAGTGCTTGAACCCTAAGTGTGATGATTGAAAGTAAGTCTTGAACCTCAAGGAGGTGAATTATGAGATTATGCTTATAGTAATCTAAATATTTGAATCATGTTATGATCCATGTATAATGTAGTAATTCTAGATGTGTTGATATTGAGTATGATCTATGGTCCTTGAAGGACAAAGTATGAGAATTATGTATGACTATGAGATTATGTGTATGCTTTATGAACACTTTGAGAGTAAAGTGATTACGATTATGATCTAACTGTTGTGTTGTTGAAAGGCTATTCTCATATACACACCTAGGTATGAATATGATATGATGTGAGTAGTTTCCTCACAATATGATGATTCTAAGGTTAGAAGACTAGTCTCATATAATGAATCTATATGTAGACATGGAAGGTGAAAGGTTATTCTCACGCATGATCAAATGAGCTTTAGTATGATTTATGTTGGATTGAGTGTCAATTCATTCTTCCATGAATATGAACTTGAGTCAAGACTTAATATGTATTCCGCGGGAATTATGCTTAGCACTGAGTGGATATTGAATATAAGATCGAAGCTCTTCCGCTAGAAATGTCGGGTTTCTAGAAAGAATCTCTTGAGATGGAAGCTCCCCCACTAGAAAGGGGAGGTTTCTAGTAACAATCTCCTTATCCCATAAAAAACGTGCCCTCCTAGGTTACTTAGCTATTTGGATCCACCTGAGTATGGTCCTACTTTAGGCAAGTAGGACAACCCCTTTTTGGTGTGGGGTAGACACCGGATTCCATTTTAGCTCACATGGTCTATGTCGGTTAAGGCTAATTCCCACAATAAGAATATGAATTATGAACTATGGTTACTCAAGAAGCTTAATTAATATGGGTGAGAGTATGGGATTTTATTCATGCATTTCACAAGTATGCTTTGAGGGTACTCATTGTATTTTCCTTTTTATGTTATGATGGAATATACTTAATCCTTATGCTTATGATGTATGCTTAGTTTGGATTGTATCTTGAAAGGCCCTTCCAATACATGTGTGACTAAAGGTGAGTGTTCCCTTGTCTATGAGAAGTAAGATAAGGATGAGATCAAAGATGGTAAGTATGTATGATGGCCTAAGGTGATACTTAGTATGGATGGGATTATGGGGTCTTATCCATGCATTGCACAAGTATGACTTGAAGCTACTTATGAGATGTTCATACTATGATATGAAAGACTAAAGGTTAACTAATGCTTATATGATGCCTATGTTGGAGACTATGCTTATGACTATGTTATTGTCTCTTATGCTTATTGTTTATGTTTCATGAAGTATCTCTTATGATTATGGCATATGATTTATGTTAAACCCATATGTTATGCTCTTATGATGTTATGCTAGCTAACATATTTAGTATTTTTGTACTAACGCATACTTTTCCCTACATTCTCATAAAATGTAGGGTTAGGCGATTTTGAGTTCCATTCTTGAGGATATGTCTCTAGAACTGCAAGAAGTTGAAGACTTGGTGAGTCCTCATAGCATCGAGGATTGATCACCTTTCCTTTTTGTCTTCTTTTATGTTTTAGACTGTCGTATGGGTTGTGTCCCAAGAGTTATTCAAAGTTATATTAGATGGTTTGAGACAATGTTAAAGACTTCCACTTTGCTTTTATAAAGACTTTGATTGTATGGAAAATGTTTTAAAATTTCCGCACTTTTCTATTATCTTATGTTATGATGATATGCTAAGTGGCTTGTATGAGACCCCTTCGGGTTCAAGTACGCCATGTTACATCTAGGGTGTACCCCTGAGTTGTGACACCGGGACATCATATCAGCTTCGGCCTCCCAAGTAGCTCCCTTAACTAATTTATTCCTCCAGCGAACCTTCACGAAAGGAACTTCTTTATTTCTCAACTTTTGGACTTGCCGGTCTAAAATATTAAACGGAACTTCTTCATAAGAAAGATTCTCTTGAAGTCCCAAACTTCCAAAGGTACAATGGATCTCCAACACACTTCTTCAACAAAGAGACATGGAATACCGGATGTACTGATGCTAAATTATTAGGCAACTCTTGTTCATAAGAGACTTTACCAATAATCCTCAAAATCTAATATGGGACCACATAACGAGGTCTAAGCTTCCCTTTCTTTCCAAACCTCATTGCACCCTTCATGTATGAAATCTTTAGGTAGACTCAATCATCTACATTAAATTCAAGTTATCTTCTTCTAACATCGGCATAGATTTTCGTCGACTTTGTTCCATTTTCAACCTTCCGCGAATAAGTCAAATCTTATCCATAGCCTCATGCACTAACTCAGGCTCTATCAAAGCAACCTCACCTAATTCAGACCAACCTATAGGAGATCTGCATCTTCTAGCATAAAGAGCCTCAAATGGTGCCATCCCAATTCTAGAACGATAGTTAATATTATAAGGAAACTTAATCAAAGGAAATGATCATCCCAGTTACCCTTGAAATCAATCACACAAGCTCTCTCTCAGCATATCCTCCAAATTCTGAATGGTACGTTCGGCTTGCCATCGGTTTGGGGATGAAAAGTCGTGCTAACTTTCACTTGAGTACCAAGACCTTTCTAAAATGACTTTCAAAATCGAGTACCTCGATCAGAGATAATAAAAAAAGGCACTCCATGCAACCTTACCATTTCCTGAATATAAATCTTGGCGTACTCTTTGGCTGAAAATGAAGTCTTAACGAGAAGAAAGTGAGTTGATTTCATCATTCTATCTATTATAACCCAAAACAAATCAAATTGTCGACAAGTGCAGGGTAAACCCGTAATGAAGTCCATATTCAAATCTTCCCACTTCCATGTAGGAATACTAATGTTTTGACCTAAACCACTTGGTTTCTGATGCTCAACTTTCACTTGTTGACAATTTGGATACTTAGCCACAAATTTTGTAATCCTTCTTCATCCCATTTAATCAATAAACTTCTCGCAAATCATGGTACATCTTGGTGGGTCCCAGGTGAACAGAATATCGAGAACTGTTATCTTCTATCATAATATTATTTCTCTACTCATCAACATTCGAAACAAATAACCGACCTTAATATCAAAGGACACCATATCCCCTTGGGAGAAAGCCCTAATAGCCTTTTCAAAAGCCGACTTCTTTATTTCAACCACAATCAAATCAAGATCTTGCTTAAACTAAACATCCGATATAAAAGATGATTCCAAACCATTATGAATAACTACACCACCTTTATTAGAATCAACCAAATGAACACCTAATCGGAATAGCCTATGAACATCACAAATTAACTCCTTCTTATCATCCTCAACGTGAGAAACACTACCACATTCACCTTATTGGGATGATATTGGACACTCATGTCGTAATCCTTCAACAACTCAAACCACCTTCTTTGGTGAAGATTCAAATCCTTTTGAGTGAACACATACATCAAACTATTGTGGTCATAAAATACATCTACATGAACATCATATAGGTAATGCCTCCAAATCGTGAGAGCAAACACTATCACCACCAACTCCAAATTATGAGTCAGATAATTCTTTCATGCACCATAAATTACCTTGAAGCATAAGCAATAACTTTCCCATGTGACATCAAAACACAAACAAGACCTATCGTGAAGCATCACAATAAACCACAAAACCATTAGATCCTTATGGTAATTTCAAAATGGGGGCCCAAGTGAGTCTATCTTTCAACTCTTGGAAAATCTTCTCACAAGCTTCCGACCATAGAAATTTCACTTTCTTTTGAGTCAATGTTATCAAATGTGAAGAAATGGAGAAAAACTCTTCCACAAACCTTCTATAATAATTGGCCAAACTTGAGAAACTCTGTATATGTGAAGCGGACAAAGGTTTAGGCCAATTCTTAACCGCCTCAATTTTCTTAGGATCGACTTGAATACCTTCATCGGAGACTATATCGCCAAGGAAAGAAATGGACCTCAACCAAAGCTCACACTTTCTAAAATTAGCATACGATTCATGGTCCTTGAAAATTTGCAATACAATCCTAGAATGCTCAACATGTTCATCCTCACTCTATGAGTAAATCAAGATATCATCGATAAACATAATCACAAACATGTCAAGATATTTCTTAAAGACCATATTCATTAAATCCATAAACATCGTCGGGGTATTAGTCAAACCAAAAGATATTACCAAACACTCATAATGACCATACCGAGTTTGAAAAGACATCTTTGGAATGTCATTCTCCTTCACCTTTAATTGTTGATAACCCAACTGAAGGTCAATCTTGGAGAAGTAACTCGCTCCTTGGAGTTGATCAAACAAATCATCTTTATTTGAAATAGGAAACTTATTATTAATGGTAACCTTATTCAATTGTCGATAGTCAATACACATTCAGAGAGAACCACTGGTCTTTCAAACAAACAACATCGAAGCACCCCATAGGGAGATACTTGGCCTCATAAAACCATTATCCAACAAATCTTTCAATTAGTCCTTTATCTCTATTAAATCTGTCGGGGCCATGAAGTAAGCAAGAATAGAAATAGGTGGCGTATATGGAAAAGGTCAATACCAAAGTCTATTTGCCTTTCTAGAGGAATACCGAGAAGATAATCGGGAAACACTTCCAAAAACTCATTTACAATCAGAACTGACTCAAGAGTAGGGTTTTAGAATTTATATCACTAACCCTTACAAGATGATAAATGCAACCCTTAGAAATAGTTTTCCTAGATTTTAGGCAAGATATAAACTGACCTTTTAAAACATGATTTCCCCCTTCCCAGACATGATAGGTTCATTTAGAATCTTGAAAGTGACCAATCAGGTCCTACAATCTATGGAAGCATAACATGCATGAAACCAATGCATCCCAAGAATAACATCAAAATCTTACATTTCAAGCTCTACACGATCAACATGAGTGAATCTATGAGAAACGGAAATATGACAATTTCTATAAACTCTCTTAGCCACTATAGAATCACCAACGGGAGTAGAGACATGAAATTGATTTGAAAGGATCTCGGGACCAATATCAAAATCTCATCGCCACATAAGAAGTAAAAAAGGTAGCACCCAAATCAATTAAGGCATACACATCAAAATGAAAGACATTGATCATACCGGTCACCACATCCAGAAAATTCTCACGATCCTGTCTCTGAAAACCATAGAATCTATTTTGCTTTTGAGCACCCAAACTGGAACCACTAGGCTGAGCTTGCCTACCATCCTTAACCTTTATAGCTTGCAATGGATAATTTTCACCTTGAGACCACTCTTCCCACAACAAAAGCAACCATTTGTACCGGCTAAGCATTTCCCCGAGTGATTCTTACCACACCTTGGGCAAGTGGGGATAGAAGATCCATTACCACCACCTCCTTGAGGATTAGGGTTAGACACCCTATATTTATTGAACTTAGGAGCCAGAACATTACAAGAACTTTGATCGAAAAACTTTTTCCGAAATTGAGGACATTCATGTCCACCGGACCTAGAATGAGAAAAGTCATCATCACCTGTCTTTTCCCTCTTAGACTGTTTTGCTCTTTCCTTGAACTTTTCCTCTTTAATTTATTGGGCATGAATCATCAAAAGGGAGATATTCATCCCCTTAATAAACATGGTGGTACAACACTTATTGACAACCAAGTCGGAAACACCCGACACAAACTTACTCATCCTTGCCCTAGAGTCGGCAACCATAGTTGGAGCATACTTATACAATTGAGTAAACTTCAAAGAATACTCCTTCACATTCATATTGTCTTGACGGATATTAATGAAATCAAGCACTTTTTTTTCTTTCATTTCAAGAGGAAAGAAACAATCAAGAAAAGCTCCCTTCAATTTCTCTCAATCAAGAGGACCCGCATCAATAGCCCTTTTCACTTTTCCATTATTCAAACCACACTTGAGCAACAACCTTAAGTTAATAAGCGTCCAACTCCGCCTTCTCAACCGTATACAATCCCATGATTCACACTATCATGTAAACCACATCGATGAATTCTTGAGGATCCTCATTAACCTTGGAACTATGGAATTCTGAAGGATTCATCCTAGTGAAGTCCCTTATCCTTGTTGTCGTTGTACTGGCATTTGAGTTCACGGGAGCATTAGACTCTCTATTATCTTGGGTTGTCATAACTTGAGACAACACTTGGAAAGCAGCTCTGAATTCGGCATGAGTCACTTGCTCGGCCAAAGGATCAACCGAAACTTGAGGACCTTTGGCTCCATATTTTCGTTGTCATATTCCTTCTTAGATAAGATCTTCGAGGGGCCACATCCTGAAAAGGATCAAACACAATTAATGAGAAGCACCTTTTTAGAGATAGACTTTATGGCATGACTTTAGAGTAATGAAAGAAGTGAAGTTTCCTAATTTTTTTTGTAGCCTCCTATTCATAAATGTGGCGCACTTCACAGTTATGAATAAGATTCTACTCAACGCGGCTTGTTGAATATCCTAGGACTTTTTCTAAAACCATGTGTCACGACCCAGGGGTACCCCCTAGACGTAACACTACGTACTTAACCCCGAAGGGGTCTCGTACAAGCCCTTAGCATATCATGGAATAAGAACATAGGGAAAAATAGTGTGAAATTTAAAACTTTTCTTTACAATCGAAGTCTTTTATAAAATGAGAGAGGGTCTATAACACTATGTCTCAAACCATCTATAACATTTGAATTAAAACTCTTGAATATAATCTTAGGGACACGGCCCTTACAAAAAGTCTAAAACTTAAAGGAAAGACATAAAGGACATATGGTCAAGCCCTCGAATACTGTGAGGACTCACCACTCTTCTTCTTCTTGATCTACTATAGTCCTAGCCACGAGGGTAGAATCTGATATCACCAAACCCTACACTTAGAGAAAAAATAGAAATATGGGTTAGCACAAAATGTACGAAGTATGGATGCCATGCATAAAAATCCTTAAAACATGCATAAAAGGGACATTTTATTTGAAACCATGCTATATGCCACTTTTGAACATCATCTTTGAAATAGCTGGAGGATGTAGCTCATAAGACAAACCATGCAAAATTCATCATAACATAAAGGATTTCATCATAATCACAAGCATAGTCTCCAACACAACATAATGCATACTCCAATCTTCACAAGACATAGTTCATATTCATAATTACATACAAAGATCATATCATCATAATTGAACTATCACATAAGCAACCCTAAGCTCTACTTGTGCAATGCATAAATAGGATCCCATAATCCTATCTACACTAAGTATCACTTCTAGGCCACCATGATCATGCATAACATACCTTGACCTTATCCATAGCCAACACTCATAGACAAGGAGACATTCATATTCATATCTTATAATAAGTAAAGTCACTCATAGCAACAATTCATACAATGCATACATAATTTCATATATCTTCATAACATAAGGAAACCACATCATAACCCCTTTATAAGTCTACTTGTGCAATGTATAAGTGAAGTCACATACCCTCACTCACACTAAGTAAAGCTCATTAAGAAGTCATAAGTATAGTTCATGTTCATAATTCATATAAAGCATACATTTAACTCATACTCATTATATCATAAGAGAGACATACCATGCCCACTCTCAAAGTCTACTTGTGTAATGCATGAATGAAGTCCCATACCCCCACTCACACTAAGTAGAACCTCTTGAGGAACCATAATACATAACTCATGTTCTTATCATAATTCATATTCTTATCATAAAGGGAAATAGCCTTAACCGACATAGACCATGTGAGCTACATGGAATCCGGTGTTCTACCCCCACACCGAAAAGAGGTGTTCTACTTGCCTAAGGTAGAACGTTCATTTTAGCTTTTAGGTGGATCCACTAGCTAAAGACCTATGTGGGCACATAGTTATGGGATATGGAGATTGCTACTAGAAACCCTAACTACTAATGTGGGAGCTTCCATCTCATGAGATAACCATATTAGGAACCCAACTACTAGCGTGAATAAACCCATCTCATACTAATATCCACTCGGTGCTAAGCATAACTCCCTTTAAATTCATATTAAGTCTTTACTTAAGTTCATGTTCATGAAACAATGCACTAGGCACTCAAACCAACATAGTATCATAATAGCTCATAGATTCATTAGGTGAGAATGTCCTTTCAACCTTAGAATCATCAATATGTGAGTAAACCTTTCACATCATATTCATAGTGTGTTCATGAGAATAGTCTTTCAATCCACACAACAAACTTATCATCATACATACTTCATGCATAGTCATGTGTGAGGGTTTATATGAGAATTAGCCTTTCAACAACACCTTAGTCACATCATAGTCATGTTCATGCATAGGGGGTGTGCGATTGTCTTTTCAATGACACAACAACAACATTATCATCATAGACACTTCACTTTCTAAGTGTTCATAAAACATGCACATAACATCATAATCATGCATACCCCTCATATCTTGCATTCAAGGATCATGTTAAGTCAACACATGTAGCATTCACCACATGAGACATAGATATAGTCATAACTCAATTACAACATTCATTCCATGTATACACTCATATACTCATATTATAGATCATGTGGATGAAGTCCTTTCACAATAATGCCATATACAATTTGACATACATAATAGCTTCCTTCTTTAAGCTTTAGCTTCCTTAACTTATTCATATTAGCTTTTACCATTAAAGCCCTAGGAGTCATCTTCATATTATGAGCATTACTCTCAAGAAACACCTCACATGGTCATCATGTAAACCTAACTCTCAAGGTAAACTAACTGCATGCTTCATTCTTACTCAATCATAGACATATAGCATCAAGTAAACTAAATCTCAATACTACTTCAACCATGAATCATCATGTAAGACCTAATCAAGTTAGTTCATGTCTACAAGATTTTCTCATAAACAATTCATGTCTAGGTGATCTAATCTAAGGCAATTCATCAAGAAGTTCATCAATCTTAGAAGGTCACATCTAAACCCTCAATTTGCCTATTTCATGACATAACCCTAGGCCACATCAATTTCACCCTAGAATATTAGGTTAATAAAGTATACATATAGAATCATACTAAAATCATGCAATCACATCATAATCTACTCACATCCAATCAATTGGACCAACTTGCAACAACATTTTTAATGTAAAGAAAGAACATAGCTAGGATTGGGGAACTCATGGATTCTTGAGGAATTCAAGTTGAAATCATATAAAATCAGTCATACATTCATAAACAAACATAATTCAACCTTTAAAATCAACTTTGAAAGGAATCCATGGGTTGAGTTGAAACCCTAGCTTTTGGAGATTTCTAGATTTGAGATAAAAGCTTTTGAAGGGACTCATTGGGTGATAGCTACCCAAGGATGAAAACTTCCATACCTTATGAAGATTTCCACACTAAATTGAAGAAGAAAGGCTGCTTCTTGAACCCCTAGCTTGACCATGTTCTTGCTTTTCAATGGAGTCTTAGAGAGAGAATTTTTGGAGATGGGAGGTAGTTTCTAATTTTTGAGTTTGGGGAACTAATGAGTTGTAAGGGTAGTTAATAGTCCTAAAAGCCCTAAATATGTATAATAAAACCATAAAAACTGTCCCCTAACACTAACTAATTAATTAGGAATTTACTAACCTATCCCTTACTTACCCGAACCTAGGCAGCTTCAGGTGTGACTCACGAAACCCCCACCCACGGACTGTGGGTGGGTTCATGCCTCGTGCTGCTAATCCGTTGTTTTCTTCAGAGAATGGGAGGACCAGGGGAGGCCAAGCCTCAACCCACGGCCCCCACTTACGGCTTGTGGGTGCCCATCCGTTGGTCCTGCTGTTTTTGACATCTTTTTGGGCCTTCTCTTGGGTCCTCCTCAAGGACCCTAAGGGGGGTCCTCGGGGATCATGCCTTGACATTTAGGTCCTAAAACATTAGTACTAAGTAGGGGAGGTTATTTTACGACTCTTATCTTTATGTTTAACCCCATTAAGGCTACTAGTTTACATGTTAGGCTCTAGCTTAAGTCATTAGATTTCCGGGGTGTTACACCATGTGCTATGAACACCAAGTTTGTCACTACCCAAAGTAAACCCTAGATGTGACATGGTGTATAAGAACCCGAGAGGCCCTACACAAGACACCGAGAAGCCCTACATAAGAAACTTGACATATATATATATAAGTCATAATAGACAAAAGTAAAGAATCTCATACGAATAAAAGAGTTTGACATTTACAAAGAGAAAATCTCTCACAGTCTTGACAAGTCATCTGCTACATCAAAAGAAGCGGTTGGGACATACCGCGTACACCGCGTACACCACGTACAACATCCAAAATCTAAAGCATAAGGAAACCAAAGCAAAGATGCCTTTTTTACTTAGAACATGAGGACTCACCAACTCTATGAACTCTAAATGATCACCAACTGGCCATGAGCGGAGAAAGAGGAATTGTCACGCCCTAAATTAGTAAACCAATGTGGGGACAAGTATGAATTAGTACATGGAATGTACTAAGTATGAGGTATATGCATGAAAACATAAAATATGATCAAAAGAGGGCATAATCAAAAACATGTTATGCATGACCAAGCTAAACATAGTAAAACCTTTACGGAACATCATAAATCATGACATGGTTAATGCATCTTAATATCATGAGTAAAGCTTCATAAAATCTTAAGGACAACTTAGTTCATTTTGTGGGATATTAGCTTCAACCGACAATAGACCATGTGAGCTATAACATGAAATCCAATATAACTCCCACATTGAGATGGAAGAGTCTACATGCCAAGGTAGAACTCCGTATCATATCATGTGCTATATGTTGATTCACTAGTGAGGCCATTCGAGACAATCCTACAAGGGCACGTAGTTTGAAACTAGAGGTTGTAGAGACTACCCTATTTGAGCCTCCACCCCAAAATTCTCTCTGTGCTAAGTTAAATCCCAACGGAATAGTCATATTCATAAACTTATCATCATCCATGGAAAAGAATTATTTAGTTACTAATTCAAGCTTAAATATCATAGAGTAGCTCATTAAATCTTGAATCAAGCATAAGTGAGAAAACCTTTCACCAAACCATGATTCCTTAATATGTGAGAAAATCCTTTCATAATTTTATTGATTCTCATCTCAAAGTAACTTAAATCATAAAGCCTCTCTATTCATAAATCATGCAGTCTCATGAAAACACCATTCATAAATTCGAACTTCTTTATACATTCATGTTTTCTATGTTTTATAGTAAAAATCATGATCAATGCATGGGTTCATGTGACATAAATTGGAAAGCATGTAATTGAGTTAATATAATCGTAATAAGATCAAAATCGAACAATTGGATCAATACAATTAGAACCCATGAGGAATTGGATGAAAACCTAATCAAGTAAATTGAGATTAAATTGGAGAATTTGAGAAATTTTTTGGACTCAATGGGTGAATGGAACTCATTGATAAACTCCCACGTATCTTGACCTTGAAAGACAAAAATGGTGAAAAAGAGACTTGATTGGGAAACCCTAGGTTCTTCTTCCTTGATCTTGAGAGAGAAAAACTTAAGAGGATCTTGGAGATTTTAGGGAACCAAAGGGAATGGGTAGATTCTTAGGAGTAAAATCAGTTATAAGGTCTCTTTTATAGGCAATAAGACGTAGTATAGGTATTAGGAGCATAGAAAAAGACCCAAATACCCTTAAAATTAGTTGTAAAGTTATTCGTACGATTTTGACTTACAGTCCGTAACAATTTCTATGAACCGTCCTGGTCAATAGTAGGATCAACTACTAGGCCAAAATCTTGGGTCATTCCTACGACCCACATATACAGACCGTCTAAATTTCTACGGTCTGTAGACCCCATCCATAGACATTAGCTTTTAGTCCAAAATTTCACTAAGTCTGGGACCCTTCTACGGGACTCATCTATGACTCGCTAAACATCCTATGGGTTGTTCTGGCAAGCCGTAGGTCCAACATCATAGACTGATTTTTCCAAGACTCAACACATGGTTCTATATGACTCACTTTCTACGGTCTGTAGGACTTTCAACGGTCCGTAGGTTGGACTTGTAGTTCACTATTGCAACCAATTTTTTGTACTTTCCTTTCCAACTCGACTTTTCAACTTTTGAGGTATTACAGAGTGGCTGGTTAAAAAGGCCATAGGTTCATCTTTCAAGCCAAGTCAAATTTAGGATTTCTCCTTGAAATACATTCTGGGTAAGTTCTAGACAACATGCACATACAAGGAAGAATCAAATCATTTTCGCACAAGGCATTATGATCCAACAAAATCTTAGCCTAGTCTCAAAATCAATTAAATCGAATAACTTTTGACATACAATAACAGGGAGATCCCTCTTGTAAATTATAAAGCCAAATAAAAAATGTACAAACCATACAAGAGATTAATTTCCAATTCACTTGTCCCATTTTTGAAATCATTTTAAAACTTCCTTTGCAAATTAAATAAAATTGGTGGTCCCTCTTGTAAGAGGTGTGACACTAGACTCAACTTAAAACTAAAATTTGGTATTTTCCCTTAAGAAAGTCACCTCTCAATCTATCATAAAAAACGCCAATCCGAATTGATACAAAAAGACTCAAGAACAAAATACATTACATAAAAGAAAAAAGAAAAAAGAATTGCTCCTTGGAAAATAACCGCGACATCAAGAAAACCCTTGGAGTTTATTCAACTAACTACTATTACAAAGGCGAATTTAATTTTGAATCATGTGCCATTAATTCATTAAGAGAACAAGGCCTTGCTAAAAGGCACTAAGTGCAAATTTTAAGCAAACACATATAGTAAAACAATATAGACGTGTAAGACCAACCTGGCTAACAATCAAGCAAAATATCTCATACATGCCTAACAAGGCATAATTTAACATTCTGAAAGGAAAGGTAAAATCATTGTCACATATTCACAAAAATTAAAAATTAACATATAACGACAAAATTAACACACAAATAACCTCAAACGACCCCATACTTAAAGTTAGCATTGTCCCCAATGTTTTTTTAATAAAATAAGAAGGGGTAAATATTTTCTGGATCATTCAATATCTTTTTTTTTATAACCTTCCTCAATTTCATCACTTGTGTCATCATCACGATGCTTGAACGGCACACTAGACTCTGTTTTATCTCCCTGCGAGTGGGTTGTCCTCAGGGATGCCTTCATGTCTTGTTGCATCTCTGTTGTATCCTCATTATCTTCCTCATTTGTGATCACTATACTCTACATCAAAGCAACTATTTTTCCAAGAATATTTTTCAGAGCATTCATTACCTCAGCTAACATAGCCATTTCACTATCATGTATCAGAGCTTTCCCCTTTAAGTCTCTCATGTCAGTTTTCAAAATAGTTACAACCCTTTCTACCACATCAACCCATTTGCGAAAGTTGTCTACATTGTTGCCAAGCCCGTTATTACTCTCTTCGTCACAGCCATGAGCATGTCTGGTAGAGATTTTGCAAGCCTTTTTAGGTGGTGGTCATTAGAATAAGTTACTTTCATCAGTGTGTGGTAGGAACTTTGGTTGGATGATGGATGAGATGAAGGTCCTCCCGAAGTAGTGTCTTCTCTCATTATTGCATGTCCCAGTTCTCTGGGAGTTCGTGCATCCACAGTATCATAAGGAGAATATTGGTCTCCTAACATCCTTATTTTATGCTTTTTGATCTTTGGTGCCTCGACATCTCTCTTGTGATCCACCTGAATCACCCGATAGTGGGGGAAGCAACATCCAAGTGTAGGTACCTCACATAGGCATGATCACACAATTATTTTATTAGAAATAGAAAGGGCATATAGAGGGTTTCTCGCCGTGCCTTTCTTTCTATTTGTGTCACAACTATTTCCGCACAATTGCTATTGAACCCTCTCATTAAGCAAGTGATAAGTATGGCAGATTGATTATGGACTCTTTGGTTATTTTTGGAGGGCATGAGTCGCACACACACAAATTCTAGTCAGAGTTTGGCTTCAAATTACAAGTCTAGGTGAGTTATTTTACCTTTCATGGTAGTCCAAGTTGGCTGGCCCACAACAATTGTGCTAGCAACCCATTGAAGTTGACTGCTTTTGGTTGCAGTTTTCTCAGCAAATGCAAACCATTTCCTTATATTTTCATCCTAAAAGAGAGAGTTGATCATCTCTGGTGTGATGTCGACCTCCACACCCTCACAAGAACTGAAGGAAGATTTGGAATTTTTTCTATTGGCCCATGAAGGCATATCGACTCTTGCCTTGCCTGATATGAGGCATTAAATTCTATGAAAAACTCTGGGAAGAAGTCTCACGGGGTGTCTGCAAGGGGAATCCACTTTCTGCGGTGAACTGTTGCACGATATTAGGGATCCTCCCCCAGCCCAGCTATGTTGAAACTCTTCTCCGGAGTGAAGGTGCGGTTACCTTTGTAGAGAGTATACTTATCTTTCATCTCCTCAACTCAGAATCAAATGCGCTCTACTTCATTGATTGTATTGCGATGAGCTTTTTCCTTGCCCTTACTTTTGATTTTTTCCTTTGCCATTGGAAGAAGAGGGTTGACAGTCCTTCTAGTTTGATTGCCTCTTTCAAGAAATCATTTTATGCAAAAGAAATTGTAAAAAGAATAGGAGTATAAAAAAGAATTCAGTATTGACGTTCAAGATGAGGCTGGTGTTTGATTGGCGGCTCCACAAATGTGAGATTGTAAACCGCTAGTTTAGTCACACCTTTACTTAGAAAGCTGGCAACTATTTGGGCAGACAGGTGTCACACTGACATTTTACCAATGGAGACCTACGGCTTTCAAGTGACATCGGTCAAAGGTTGAGGAATAGTGAAGTTTCTTGCCTCACCGGTGTTGCACCTGCAAAATACAGGGCAACCATTGTGAAGTGCAGGTACTTCAGAGTCACCAACATGACCAAAATTGGTCCAAATTCAACCCAACAATTCATAAATCAATTCCAATGGGTACTTAGACTTCCCCAAAGGATTCACAAGGCAATTTCATACAACTTTTGATGATTTCTTAAGAATGATGTCAACCCGTCTATTATTGGGAATCTTCAATCACAAATTCAGCTAATTTAAATAATTTAAGAACTCTTATTCTCAATTTCATCCTCACTACAAGATCAAAATACTCAAATCAGATCATTAATAAATAGCAATGCTACTCATTCACAAAATTCATAAAACTGAAGAGTAATCGACTCTAGGCCAAAACATGAAATTTAAAATTGATTTCATGAACATGGATGCATAGGGAATCATGATAATAGCTTAAACGCATGAATCTGAAAGAGTACAGAGGAGGAACTAATACCTCAAACTGAAACTGGATCAAAGGGAAAGAGATGGGGTACTTGGATATCATACTGGCTTCGACCTCCCAAGTAGACCCTCAACTAACTTATTACTCCAAAGAACTTTCACGGAAGCAACTTTTTTGTTTCTCAACTTCTGGACTTGCGGTCTAATATCTCAACCGGAACCTCTTCATATGAGAGACTTTTTTTCCCACCAACACTCTCTGATGACACTAGTGAAGTAGGACTACCAAGACACTTCTTCAACAAGGAAACATGAAATACGGGATGCACCAATGCTTAATTTGAAGGCAAATCTAACTCATAAACCACATTATTGAAACGTCTCAAAATTTGATATGGGCCTATATAACAGGGACTGAGTTTCCCTTTCTTTCCCAATCTCATCAAACCTTTCATAGGTGAGATTTATAAATTATCCCAATCATCATCAGTGAATTATATATCTCTCCTTCTCACATCCTCATAAGATTTCTATCGACTCTAAGTCATTCTCAATCTATCCCTTATAAGTCAAACTTTCTCCATCACCACATGAACTAACTTGGGCCCTATCAAACAGACCTCACCAACTTTAAACCAACCAATATGAGATCTACACTTCCTACCATAGAGAGCCTCAAAAGAAGCCATTTGAATACTTGAGTAATAACTATTATTATAAGCAAACTCAATCAAAGGCAAGTGATCATCCTAATTACCTTTAAAGTCAATCACACAAGCTCTCAACATATCTTCCAAAGTCTGAATAGTTCGTTTTGCCTGGCCATCAGTCTGCAGGTGAAAAGTTGTGCTAAGTTTAACTTGAGTACCAAGTCCTTTCTGAAAAGATCTCCAAAACTGAGAAGTGAACTGGTTTCCTATGTCTGAAATGATGGATAAAGGCCCTCTATGCAACTTAACCATCTCCCTAATATAGAACCTAGCATAATCTTCAGTTGAATACGACATATTTATGGGAAGAAAATGCACAGACTTAGTCATTCCATCTATAATAATCTAAATAGAATCATGTTGTCGACGAGTGCGAGGTGAACCCATAATAAAGTCCACATTCAAATCTTCCCACTTCCAAGTAGGAATGTTAATATCTTGAGTCATACCTTTCGGTTTCTGATGCTCAACTTTTACTTGTTGGTAATTTGGACACTTAGCCACAAATCCCGCAATATTCTTTTCATCCCATTTCACCAATAGACTTCCCGTAGATTACGATACATCTTATTGACCTCCTGGTGAATAGAATACCGAAAAATGTGAGCTTATAATAATAATTGTTGCCTAAAATCATCAATATTTGGAACACACAAATGACCTTGGTATCAAAGCACACATTTTCCCTCTTGGGAGAAAGTCTCAATAGCTTTTTCTGAAACTGAATTCTTCAATTCAATTAAATTCGGATCATTATCTTGATTTGCCTTAACATCCGACACAAGAGACGATTCTGAACCATTTTGCACAATAACACCACTATCCTCTAAATCAACCATACAAACTCCCAAATAGGACAATATATGAACATCACAAACCAACTTCTTCAAATCATCCTCAATGTGAGCAACACTATGCATGGACAATCTGCTAAAAGCCTCGGCTACCACATTTGCCTTACCCAGATTATAAAGAATGCTCATATAATAATATACTTAAACAATTTAAGTCACATCATTTGTTGAAGATTCAAATCCTTTTGGTTAAACACATCCACATGAACACCATAGAAATAATGTTTCCATATCTTCAAGGCAAACATCACCGCCGCCAACTCCAAATCATGAATCAGATTATTCTTCTCATGAATGTTGAGTTTCCTAGAAGCATATGCTATCACCTTACCATATTGTATCAGAACTCAACCAAGAACAGTTGTCGAGCTATCACAATACACAACAAAATCAGTGGATCCTTCTCGTAAAATCAACACTAGGGCTAAAGTAAGTTTAGTCTTCAACTCTTAAAAACTCTTCTCACAAGCTTCATACCACTAAAATTTAACCTTTTTCTAAGTCAATGTAGTCAAAGGCAAATCAATAGAGGAAAATCCTTCCACAAATCGTATGTAGTATCCAGTTAAACCCAAGAAACTCCAAATATCTGAGGGAAAATAAGGTCTAGGACAGTTCTTAATTACCTCGGTCTTCTTAAGATCAACTTGAATACCTTCTCCGGAGACAAAATGGGCACGAAATGCAACCGACCTCAACCAAAATTCACACTTGTTAAACTTAGCAAATAGCTGACGATCTTTGAGAACTTGCAAGACAATCCTCAAATGATCGGCATGCTCATTCTCACTGCAAGAATAGATCAAGATGTCATCAATGAATATAATAATGAACATGTATAAATATTTCTTGAACATCTTGTTCATCAAGTCCATAAAAGTTGTAGGAGAATTCATTAGTCCAAAAGACATAACTAAGAATTCATAGTGACCATACCGAGTACTAAAGTCTGTCTTCGAAATGTCATATTCTCTCATTTTAAGATGATGATAACCCGACCTGAGGTCAATATTATAGAAGAAACTAGCACCCTGAAGCTGATCGAATAAATTATCAATCCTTTGGATGATATACTTATTCTTGAGTTTTGAATTGTTTCAATTGTCGATAGCCAATACACATTATGAGGGAACCATCTTTCTTACGGACAAAGAGAACTGGAGCACCATATGGAGAAATACTCGGTCTAGTGAAACCCTTATCCAAAAGGTCCTTTAACTGATCTTTCAACTCCTTAAGTTCGGTTAGAGTCATTTTGTAAGGAGACATAGAGATAGGCTCGATATCTGGAATGTAACACCTCAAAAATTGGAAAGGAAAATTTTAGTTTTTGTCACTGGTATTATGAACTACGAGTCCTATCTATGGATCGTAGAAAGTCCTACGGGTCGTAGAAGGGCATTCGTAGAACTTGAGTTGAATTTTGGGGATTTAAAGTTTCTGAAGTTTGACCTACGGGTGAACAAGACAAATCCTAGGATATTTGATGGGTCATAAGATTGATAAGTAGAGTCTATTCCGAGAAATGGTTTGAGACCTCATGTCTACAAAAGAGTTTGATGGGTCGTATAGCTTTATATGGGTTATAGGAGGTACTCGTAGAAGTGATCCAGACTTAGTAAAATTTTGGGCTTGAACTTGGGTTCTATGGACTGTAGAATGGTCGACAGACCATAAAATAATTCCATGGAAGTTGAATGGATATTTAGGCCCCCATAAGTAATTCTATGGTTGACAAGTACGATCCGTAGAAAGTCTTATGGACCGTAGGTCGAAACCGTAGGTCACTCTGGCAGATTTTAATTAAGGGTTTTTTGGTATTTTCTACCCAACTAACTCCTAAACTATGTCATTTTGGACCTACAACTACACCTATAACCGTTTTAACCCATCAAAATCAAACCCTATTATCTCATTCACTTAATTCTAAAATATCTCTCAAGTCTTCTTCCCCAAATTCTCTCTCAAGCTCTCAAGGTTGAAGTTAGGGCTTCAAGGTTTTATTATCCATTGCTTTTGGGCTTTGATTATCAAGGTATGTGAGAATTCACCAATGAATACCTTTCATCCATTGGGTCCCAAAAGAATCTCAAATTCCTAAATTGAATTCACCCAATTTCATTAGGGTTTCATGGAAATCTCCATGGATCTTATTGATTATGATTCAATTGTCTATTTTCAATCTTATTATGCATGATTTGATGTAATTACATGGTTTTCAATTGAATTTATATGGACCCATATTTTTTACTTGATTATGAATTGGGGAAGATGAATGTAGATGGGATTTGAGGAATTCTGAATTGGGGGAAGAGAGAATTGGGGAAGATGAATGTGGATGAGATTTGGGGATTTGAGTGAATGAGAAAGTTGGGGTAGTTTTAGGGGTAGAAGGGTAGTTATAGGACATAAAATTAGGGTCAAAATGACATAGTATATGTATCAAATGCATTGAAAATACCCAAATACCCTTAAGAAATAACTGTTGGAGGAGCCTACTATTTGGACCTAAGGGCCGTAGAAATACCTACGGACCGTACTGGTCAACCATAGGTCGAGTTACTGGGACCTAAAATTGGCCAACTTCCTACGACACAATTCTACGAATCGTCAAACTTCCTATGGTCCGTAGACCTCACTTTGAACTAAAAATGTTTACTAAGTCTGGAATACCCCTATGGAACCCATTTACAACTCATCCAAATTTCTACGGCTTGTCCTGTTTATTTGTAGGTCAAACTTCAGAAATTTAAAATTTCAAAAACTCAGCTCCAACTCTACAACTCCTTCCTATGGACCGTTCAACTTCCTACGGTCCGCGAAAAGGACTCATAGTCACTGTCTCAGTGCCAAAAATCAGAATTTTCCCTTTCCTTTCTACTTTCCAATTTCTGAGGTGTTACATCATGTATATCATTCTTAAAGTTCTCATATAATCATGCCTATGGTTTTATTCATCTTCCCATACTTAGTACATTCAATGTACTACTACATACTTATGCCTATAATATTTTATAATTTAGGGTCCGACGCTTCTCCTCGTACACGTGCTTAGATCAGGATTGCTTAGCTTGACACTTGGATTGGTGAGTTTCCATTCTTCGAGGACCACACCTTTGATATTTTAGTATTTTAGTTGCCTTTTTTTCCAGACTTCTACGTGGTGTATGGGTTACGTCTCAACCACTCTTATGATGTTAGAAAGGCTATGGAAGGCACCGTTTTGTATTCCGCACTTATGATCAAATTCCTTATATGATATGAGACTTTTATTGCTTATTCTCTCTTGTTGTATTTATTTTACATCATGTTTATGTCAAGTGGCTTGTTTAGGGCCTCTCTTGGTCTTATTCGACATGTCACATCTAAGTGTACTTTGGGTCGTGACATGGAAGAAGGTCGACTCCAAAGTGGATTTACCTTTTGGGAGGAACTCTAGGAAGATCATCAAGAAATACTTCTGAAAACTTATCAACAATAGAAAATGACTCAAGAGTAGGGGATTCAGAATTCGTATCCCTAACCCAAACTAGATGATAGATGCAACCCTTAGAAATCATCTTTTTGGCCTTAAGGTGTGAGATAAACTGACTTATAAGTGCTAAATTACTACCTTTTCACTATATGAATGGTTCATTCGGAAACTGAAACCTAACCATTTGGGTTATACAAAATAAGTCTGAAAACATTTTAATGCAATGACCAAATAAGCATAATATAAATCTGATCATATGATTTCATAAAACATAGTACAAGGTCATGCATTCTTCTTTAAAATCATCATCATACTCAAAACATAAATCTTTTAGGAAGTCATATTTTTTGGTGGGAGATGCTGTTAACCGACATAAATCATGTGATCTATAGCATGGAGTTTAGTGTATTGCTCCCACACCGAAAAGAGAGTATCCTACTTGTCAAGGTAAGGACCATAATCATAAGCTTATGTGGATCCACTAGCTAATGTCCAAGCGGGACATAACCTATGGGGGCACATAGTTCTGGGACCTGGATAATTATCACTAGTCCAACTCGATGCTAAGTAAACTCTCAACATAAAACATGCATAGTAATACTCATATTCATAATCTTTGAAATGGTAAGAATTTGATAATACCAATTCAATCATGAAAATCTCATAAGAATAACTCTTTTAAAATCATGATTTCATAACATATTCATAAGAGTCACTTTAATCGAAAGCATCTAAATCATGATAGTCTTTCATAATAAGAAGTACTTCAATCAGGAGTATATAAATCATGTCATCCATTCATAATGGGAGGTACTTCAATTGGAAGCTTCATATTTTCATAAAACTGATTGATTCTTTATTCAAAATCATCCTTGATTTATAAAATCTTTCATAGCATAATGCATGCATATCATCATAACATGAATTCATATCATAAAATACTTGCATGACATGGATTCATGAAAATATCATTGAAAATATTTAAATATGATCAAATCATGCATAGCAGTATTTAGATCTTAATGCAACATCTTAATATTTAGATATGCATTAAGATTCAAACATGTTAATCTTAATGAAAATAAATGTGACCTATTAACCTCCATAATGGATAATAGTAACGGCTTCTCAAATGTGTATTCTAGTGTCTTAAGAGTATATCGATTTATAGTTGATTTGAATAATCATGAATTTGTTTGAATTGATTTACAATTTACATTTAGGTCAATCTCTTGATATCTAAAAGTGGAAGACTTTTATGTTCACTTTGACATAATCATGATTTCGAATGATTCATAGTATGAGGGTGACAACAATTTATATTTTGACTTGGACTCTGGATAATGAAATACTTTTACATTAAAAAAATGAAGAAGTTGGTAAGTTTTTATAATTTCTTTTAATGACTTTAGGTGAAATATTAAACATTAAAAAAAATACATAAAGTCCCCATTAAACTAGTACCTACTTTTTAAGAAGATACCTTAACTTTGCGGGGAGTCTAAACAATTTTATATTGGTATTAATATACCATTTATGGCCATCTGGAAGCAAAAGTGTAGCTCACTCTCTCAAGGAGAGTGGGAAAGATGAACTAAGATATTTTTTATTTTCTTCTCTTTTTATTATACTCTCATTTTTATATTCCTTTCCTGTTTTTCAAATTTTCTTTTCTTTTCAATTTTTTGTTTCTTCGGTCTTCTTCTACGACATTGATAGTTATTTTCATTGTCGTTTTTTATTTTTTTTAAATAGGAATGATAAGAAGGTAATAAAAATAATAAGAAAACACAAAGAGAGAGATGTTTACTCTTGACCACCATTTTTTCGGGTGAAAATATATTTTTCAACGATAAAGATATGCTTGTGGACTGCATTGGTAATAGAATTCATCGTTGGTGTTTAATTTTTTTAATAAAGATGATGAAAAGATAATAAAAGTCAGAGAACAAATGGTGAGGACTGCTAGTCACCATTTTATCCGGTGAAAAAATATTTTTCCGACGATAAAAAATGTCATTTTTCCTCCACTTCTATGGTCCCACCCAGAACAGTATTAATTGATGTGAGTTTGAAATAATCACAAATTAGATTTCGTAACAATATCCATCTTGTTTAAGCATCTGTCACTTTTCCTTTTCTTTTTCTTTTTGTGTTGGAGAGGATTAGAGAAAGGGAAGAAGCAGGTGGGGAGGGGAGGATTTTGGATTATTTTTTTTCTTTTATAAAAAGTTAGTCTTTTTCTCTTTTTATTTTTTAAATTTATGGTATTTTAACACGTGGAAATCAAGAATTAGTGCGTGACATCACTTCCTTTCTTAAAAATGGGGAAGATAAAAAATGAGGCAATAGTATCATTTTAAAATTATTCAGGGGGTCATAGGACCCCACAAAGTTTATGTGTCGTTTAGAAAAAATAGGTACTAATTTAATGGGGACTAGAGAAAATACATAATTATCTCATTCAACTAGGATACTTTTTTTAAAAAGACACTTAAACTTTATAAGGTTCCTAGTACCCCCACTGAACAATTTAAAGTAATATATATAAATATCTCATTTTTAGTCAATTATAAGAAAGAAGGTGCAAACACACACCTATTACTGCTTGCCACATGTCAATTTTTACCTAATTTCCTAATCTTTATTTTTGTTTATATTTCTTTCCTTATTTTCTTAGTTTTAATTCTTTATTTTCCTTGTCTTCATCAATTTTAGGTTGTATTTGAAAAAAACGGAAACTCTCTCTTCAGGCTTAGATGAGATAATTTTTACTTGGTCTTAACATAATTTCAATTCCGTAATTGATTAGAGGTCACTTGAAATCATTCTTTCTTCGACATCTCCATCATCTTTCTCTTCAACGTTGCCATCATCTTTCTGGCGCTTCTCACCCACGCCGACCAAGAAGAAGGAGAAGAAATCTGAGAATGAAATAACAAATTTGTCATCTCTATTGCAAAGGAAATTTACTAATTGTCAATGAAATTTTTACCAGTGACAGAACAAAAAAGGTGTTTTCTTTGATGAACTGAGATTGTGTTATTCAATGACAACTAAATGTCTTCGTCAAAATTCAATCCAAATGCAAAACAAAAGGAGAGAAAAAAAGAAAAAAAAAACTTGAAGCCATTGCCTTATCCTTCAGTGGTGAAGCTTAGGAAGGAGAAGAAGAAAAAATTAACTGTAAAATAAAAGATTATCCATATATTATTTAATAAATAATATTGCAAAAAAATAGTTTAATCTTATATTTTTTTCATTTTCACGCTCTTAAGGTGAGTGATATACACTCTCTGTATTAAATGTTGAAAAAGGGTTCAATAATTTCACGTTAAACTAGATTAGGGGTGTATTAGGACCCCGCAAAGTTTGAGTATCTTTATTTATTTTTTTAAAAAGACCTTACTTTAATGGAGTAATTATGTACTTTTCTCTTTATACTAATCCTTTCTTTATTAAACTACTTAATTATGTATCACAATAATGTAACTCATACGAACTTACTGAAAGTATGAATTTTTAGTATCCATAATATTTGGATACCCAGCATTCTACACCAATATGAAAGGAAAACATTAATTCTACAACTAAACAAATTCTAATCCTTATATCAGGAATACTAATCCTTAAAATATGGAAGGAATATTAAATTACATTAACCAAATAAAATTAAATAATAATTTGAGGAAAATGGTGAAAAGATTATTGTCTAAAGCAAAGTCTTTTAATGAATGGCAAAAAGTTCAAACAAGATTTCTGTGGACCTTTATGCTTTTTATATAGGATAGATAGATAGATAGATAGATATAAGATTAACAAATTTGAGCATGAGTACAACAAATGATAATTAATTGATGAAATCATCAGTGTCATGGTTGCACACTGGTCGCTGATTAGACAGCTAACATAAAGAACAACTGCCCAACGTCAACAAAACCTGAGAAAAGGTTTCTTTTGTGTTCTCTGTCTCTTCCCTTTTTTTGTATCTTTGCCTGTAAGATGCCAAGAGGTCATAAATCTTTATTCAAGAAACTTTAACAGTGGGTGGAGTCTAATAAATTAGAGACTTCCGTCAAATCTTACCTTTATTCTTGGCAAAAGGTAAAATTTATCTCCTTGAGATATATGAATTATGTGATACGATGGTGTGTGAAAAAAATCAAAGTTGCTTGTTGTGACAAGGAGCAAAACAAAACTACATCTCCGGGAATAAGGACCAGAATGAATGAGATGGCGAACTCAGCCTACTGCTGGACAATTCGTCTCCAAGAGCAACTTAAATATTCTATACTATAGCTGTCAAAATGCCAAATCATATATTTGCTTGTACTCATCCACAAAGTGTACATCAAGGCCTTCCTTGACATTAGGAGCAAGCTCGTCAAAATCTCTTCGATTAGCTGAAGGGAATATTATAGTTTTCACATCACTTCGCCGTGCTGCTATGGTTTTCTCCTTGACCTAATATTGAACCAAAAAGGTAAAGTTTTTGTAAATCCAGCGCACTTCATAAGATGAATCCTCTTAATGATGGTCAAAATGAAAAGACCACTCTTGTGTGTATTACACACACATGCATGTAAACATATAGACACGGGAAAATAATCAAGCAAAAAGACCATAAAAGACAAAAATCAATGAAAAATAGAAAGAGTAAGAATTGTTAACATACCCCGCCGATGGGAAGAATTTTTCCAGTTAGCGTGACTTCCCCGGTCATTGCCAGGTAAGGTTTAACAGGCTTTTTCATGGCAAGAGACAACAAGGATGTTATCATAGTACAACCAGCACTAGGGCCATCCTTAGGGGTAGAACCCGCAGGAACATGAAGATGAAGCTTACTATTTGCAAAGAAGTGGTTATCAGGCTCCTTCTCCTGCAAAATGATCCTGGAAACCGTATGGGCAATTTGGGCACTTTCTTTCATAACGTCGCCTAGTTGTCCTGTTACATTGAGAGCCCCTTTTCCTTCTCCTTGCTCCACCAAAGACGTTTCTATATAGAGTGTTGAGCCACCCATTGAAGTCCAAGCAAGACCCATCACAACTCCAACTGGGGTCTGATCATATATGCGCTCAGCATGGAAAATAGGTTTGCCAACATAATCAGCTAGGTTTGGTGAGTCCACAACCACTTTTTCTATTGTTTTACTTGCTTCACTTTCTGTAACTTCCTCAACTTCCTGAGTTTCCAGTTAAAATCACAACCACCGTAACCAAAAATCAGTTGCACAAATACAATGAATCAATGATCATTAAATAATTGAAAGCATAGATTATGTAAACCCCAAGTATAAATCATGCAACATAAGAAAAAAAAAAAAGACGTTATTCACTAGCAGCTTAATTTGCAGAATTCTAGAAAATTTTCTCAGCACAGACAAATATGAGGGGAAATGTAACATCAAACACAACAAAGTATGTGTGTGCGCGGCCTATTTTATATTGAAACAAACAACTTTAAGCAAAGATATCCAAACATTTTGGCCCAACTTACTAAAATGAATTTGACTATCAAATATAATTAGTCAGATTGAAGTAACCTCTCCATCCCCAAAGAATTTGCTTTTAAACCACTAATCTGATTACAGTGTATGCTATTAAGAGGGTGTTTGGACTGGCTTTTTTTAAGTAGCTTATAAGCCATAAGTTGGTCATACGAAACTTTTGCCTTATAACTTATTTTTGTACTTTTTTTACCTAGAAGTAGGTGCTTAAAACACTATTTGTCTTTCCCAAACACCTCCAAAAACAAAAAGGAGCTTCTAAAGCCAAAAACTACTTGAAATAAGCCAATCCAAACACCCCCTAAATGCAAATCATGCATAGATACCTTTTTAAGATACAAGTCAGAAGGCCCCCAAGGCCTAGCTCAAGTGGCAAAAGGTGGAGGATTTGTGGCTTAGGTCGCAGGTTCAAGCCCCACACCATGCAAAGCGAAGCCCGGTATTTAAGTGGAGAAGGGTAGAGGGGCGGGCCCATTATCCACCGAGTTTAGAAGGCTGTGATTGGTCCAAAGGGCGGGTCACA
>JAJOOD010012523.1:0-33148 GCA_029582525.1 Solanum tacnaense | reverse complement strand
GAAACCCTAGGTCTGTTCATAATCATGGAATCAAGAATCTGACTGAATTCTAGGGACCTAATGGGCGAAAGGAACCCACTAGTGAAATCCCACATACCTGGTGACGAATTCCACGGAGAAATCTTTCGATTTCGGGGCTGGAACTCTTTTCTCCTCTTAGCGTTCTAATTCTTCTAAGTTTGATTAATGATTTGACTTAGGTAAGTTCTAATTATGTTTCTAGGCTTAATCTGACTAAAACCTCATGATTTAGGATTTAAACGATGTATCTTAGGGGTTAAACGAAATAGGAAAAGACCAAAAGACCCCTGAATTAACTGCTGTCGGAGTGTCCTACGGATTGGACGTACGGGCCGTAGGTCAATCTATGGTCCGTAGATTGTGTCCGTAAGTCAAGCCTGCTCGACATGCCTTCACTAAAACGAGCATAACTTTTTACTCGGAGGTCGGAATTTAGCAAACTCGGTGGCGTTGGAGAGATAATTCAATTATCTATCATTCCATAGGTCATGGGACACACAATTCCTTTTGTGCTAAAAGTTATCACCATCTGAAGTTGACCAATCAATAATCTTCATCTAACTGACTGTTGACCCTCATCTACGGTCAGACCTACGGACCATGGATCGATTGACGGTTCGTTCTAGTCAACCGTCAATCGGGAATGAAGCTGGGATTTTGGGGCATCGATCCACGGACACGAACTACGGTCCGTGACCTGACTTACGGACCGTAAGTCTGGCCGTGGGTCAACACTTAGCAAAATTTTCTGACTGAGTCTGGGAGGGGTTGCAGTGGTGAACCACGGACCACTAGCACGGGCCGTGGTCTGACCTACGGTCCGTGGATGGTGACCGTAAGTTGCACCTGCAACTTCTCAAAATCTATATTTTTGGTCTGTTTTGAATACGGGGTGTTACAGCAGTCAAGATCTGGAGACACTACTTGTACGGTGTTCACGTGGATGTGTTCACAGACCATAAGAGTCTTCAATATGTGTTCACCTAGAAAGAGTTGAATCTCCGCCAGAGGAGATGGCTGGAGTTCCTTAAGGATTATGATATGAGTGTGTATTACCATCCTGGTAAGGCGAATGTAGTAGCAGATGGTCTTAGCAGACTATTTATGGGTAGTGTAGCACATGTTGAGGAGGAAATAAGAGAGCTAGCAAAGGATGTTCGCAGACTTTCTCTCCTAGGAGTTCGTCTTATGAGCATATCAGATGGTGGTGTAACGGTTCAAAATGGGGAATAATCTTCTATGGTAGTGGAAGTTAACGAAAAGCAAGACAGCGATCCGATATTACTTGAACTCAAGGGTGCAGTCCACCAACAAATAGTTGAGTTTTTCTCCCAAGGGGGAGATGGTGTGCTATGCTACCAGGGTCGATTATGTGTTCCTAATGTGGGCGAGTTGAGACATCATATTCTTGTAGAGACCCATAATTCCAGCTATTCAATTCATCTAGGTGCCACTAAGATGTACCGTGATCTGCGGGAAGTCTATTGGTGGAATGGTATGAAAAGAGATATAGCAGATTTTGTGGCTAAGTGCCCCAATTTCCAGCAAGTCAAGGTAGAACATCAGAAACCAGGAGGTATGACACAAGAGATTGACATTCCTACTTGGAAGTGGGAAGTGATCAACATGGACTTCATCACAGGTTTACCTATTACGCACATACATCATGACTCCATTTGGGTGATTGGTTATAGGGTTACTAAGTCTTCTCGATTTTTGGAAGTCAAGACAACAGATTCGGTGGAGTATTACGCCAAGCTTTACATTAATGAGATTGTGAGGTTGCATGGGGTTCCTTTGTCTATCATCTCAGATGGAGGTCCTCAGTTTACCTTTCATTTCTGGAAGTCATTTCAGAAGGGTCTTGGTACTCAGGTTAATCTTAGCACAACATTTCATCCGCAGATGGATGGTCTGTAAGAGATTACCATTCAGACCTTAGAGGACATGTTGAGAGCTTGTGTGATCGATTTCAAGGGTAGTTGGGATGATCACCTTCCTCTTATTGAGTTTGCCTACAACAATAGTTACCATTCCAGCATTCATATGTCCCCTTATGATGCATTGCATGGGTGTAGATGTAGATCTCCAGTTAGTTGGTTTGAAGTGGGTGAAGCAGCCTTGATAGGACCAGATTCAGTCCTTGATGCTATGGAGAAAGTGCAACTCATTAGAGATAGACTTAAGACTGCCCAGAGTTGCCAGAAGTCTTATGCAGATGTGAGAAGAAGGGAACTAGAGTTCCAAGTTGATGATTGGGTTTTCCTGAAAGTGTCACCTATGAAGGGGGTGATGAGATTTGGCAAGAAAGGGAAGCTCAGTCCCAGATATGTAGGCCCTTACCGAATCTTGAAAAAGATTTGTAAAGTGGCTTATGAGTAACAGTTGCCAACAAATTTAGGAGTAGTGCATCCAATCTTTCACATTTCACTTTTGAAGAAGTGTGTGGGTGATCCAACATCCGTAGTGCCATTCAAGACTATGGCGGTAAAGGATAGTCTTTCTTACGAGGATGTACCAGTTGAGATTCTTCATCGTCAAGTTAAAAGGTTGAGAAACAAAGAAGTCGCATCAGTCAAGGTTTGGTAGAGGAGTCGGTCTGTAGAGGGAGCTACTTGGGAAGCAGAAGTGGCCATGAAAGACAAGTATCCTCACCTCTTTCCTTCCGATTCCATTCCAGGTTGAGATAATAGTTCCTCTTCATTTTTTTAGTCATTCATACGCAAATTCAGTCTTAGTTTCATGTTCCTTCAGTTTGTACATTCATTTTCAGCGTATTTGCATGTTCTTGAAACTCAGTTCAGTCAGAAATTCAGTTCTCAGTGTTTAGTGGTAGGGATTGCATCCCTCTCCCTCCATATCAGCTAGTTTAGTCTTCATTCGAGGATGAATGTTCCCAAGGGGGAGATAATGTAACACCCCAGATTCGAGAAGGAATTTTTTTCCAAATTTTCATAAATTGCAGGTGCCAGCGACGGAATCCAACTACGGACCGTTAGTCGACTGACGGCCCGTTAGTCACCGTCGATGGGCCAGTCAACTTTCAGCCTTCAGTCGCAAATGACGGTTGACCAGTACGAACCGTCAGTCAACTCACGGCCCGTCAGTCAGCTCCGTCGATGGGCCAATCAACTTTCAACCTTCAATCCCAAACGACGGTCGACCAGTATGGACCGTCAGTCGACTCACCGCCCGTCAATCAACTCCGTCGATGGGCTAGTAAAATTTCAGTCCACAGTTGTGAACCAAAGTCGACCAATAAGGACCGTCAGTCGTCTCACGGCCTGTTAGTCAGCTCCGTCATTGACTCTGACATCAGTTAAGTTAAGGGTCTTTTGGTATTTTTCTATTTCATTGGACCCCTAAGCTTTGTCGTTTAGACCTTAAATTATGAGGTTTTAGTAATTTTAATCCTAGAAACATAACGAGAACTTACCTGAGTCAAATCATTAATCAAAACTTAGAAAATTAGAAGCGTAAGAAGAGAAAGAGGCGACCAACCCTAGTTCAAGAAATCAAGTTTCCTCCAGTTCCAACCCAGAAATCGAAGGATTTCTTAGTGGAATTCGTCACCAGGTATGTGGGATTTCACTAGTGGGTTCCTTTCGCCCATTAGGTCCCTAGAATTCAGTCAGATTCTTGATCCCATGATTATGAACAGACCTAGGGTTTCTAGAATTTCAACAGATCATCATGAATTAGTTACTTAAATGTTCCAAATCAGATCATCATGTTATTGCTCAGTTTATTACATGAATTTCAGAACCCTAGCTATGTATTTCTTTAGTTCTTGAATTACACATGCTATGTCGGATATTTCAATATTCAGTTATACATGCCTCAGTTTATGAATTCGTTATTATCAGATTAATTGTTGCATTCTCAGTTTGCATGTTTTGTTTTGAGCTATCCAGTAACTTACAGTAATTTAGTAATAATGTGTTAATTCCTTAATCCATTGGGAGTAGCATAATACCGAGTTGAACTAGGGTTCAGCATACCCAAATAGACCCAGAACTACAAGCCACGTAGGTTGTAAGTCCCCTCTGTGGGAATCATTTCAGTGATCACGCCAGCATTCCTCTATACCTCTAGCAGGGTATATTGGGTTGTCTCGATGAGACGTATACATCAGACTCCACATTTAGCTCATGTGGTTTTATTATCGGTTATTAGTAGCTCCCAAAATTTAGTCATATCCTAATGCATTGACCTTATTTACAGTTCAGTCAGTATTTAGTCTAAGCATGTTATAAATTTGGTCATTACATCTAGTTAGTTCAGTATTCAGTATTTATATCATGTCCAAATTATATCATCGCTTTATTGCTTTGTTCAGTTATATGTTATTTCAACTTTACTCTATCCTTCATGCTCAGTACCTTTCAAGTACTGACGCATACTCTGTGCTACATCTTCTCCTAATGTAGGTTCAGGTTCTCAGCATCCAGATCATGCTTAGATCGGTTCCCGATCTCCTGTTCAACAGAATCAGTGGTGAGTCCTCATTCTCCGAGGACAATAGTCATGAGTTTCTTTTCAGTATTTTTAGTCCTTTAGTGTCAGTTTAGCTAGACTTAGTTGGGGCATGCCCCATCATTTCTAGTTAGTTAGAGTCTATTTGTAGACATAGATAGATTCAACTTAGTATTGAGTTAATATCTTCCTTGTATTAAACTCATCAGTTTTCATATATCTCAGTTATAGTATATGGGTATTCCCCATATTTTCATTTTATTTATGATTATAGCTTACGCACAGGTTCTATTATTCAGTTTATATTTAATATGCTCATGATCATGCCAGCAGGGTTAGCATGGGATCACTTGTGGTCCTAGATCCCGTGTCCACGTCTCGGGGGTAGCTCAGGGCATGACAGCCACCTTACTGCTGCTAGCCCTGCCCGTTCTCCTCTTCCTGCTTCGAGAGGTAGAAGCTTGTCTAACCAAAGGAGGGTGAAGTGGGGGATCCATGGGAAGTACCTCATCAGTGTCGAGAAGCGGCACTCCCGCCTGCTTGCACAACGTAGTGATAAGACCAGGGAGGAAGAATGCCTTCTTGTTACCTCGATAGAACATCTTCCACTGGGAAATAATCTGTTCCCCGACATTCAACTTAATTCCCAGCACTGCGCACCCCACTACCAAGGCCCGAGGGAACGTCACGTCGGTGCAGTTGCCCGACAGGGGAATCCTCTTAGTGACCAAGTGTAGCCACCTTTTAGCATCCACTGACCAGTCTGTGCTAGTAATAACCTCAGCAGTAGGCCAATAGACTCTGTCCCGACGGGCAGCTCCACCAGTCTGTCTCTCAGCCATTCCAGATCCACCTCCCTCATCTTGGCCTTGTAATCAGCGTTCCAGACCTCAGGCACCTCTAGAGCCTCATTAATAGCGGTGGCATTCAGAGGGATGTCGAACCCCGTATGCCGATGATGGGGTGAGGGTCGCCCAAGCGGACGGTAGGTAGGATAGCATAGAACTCCCATACACAGTCAGCACGTACGACAGGGGAAGCGTCGCTCAGTGGAACCCACCCAAATTCCATCAGACTAGCATATAAGGAAGGCTCTTTCTCCTGTAGCCTGATTAAGACAAAACCTCTCTCACAACAAAATTTATTTTTCCTCATTAACACCATCCATTTAGAGAAGCCTGCAAGATATGAGAGATATAAGTTAGAGCCCGATAGAAATAGATAGTTTAAGGTTGAAAAGAGGGAAGAGGGAAAAATCCTAAGTTGGGGACTCAGGCTACTGGTCTGGCGAATCCTGCCACAACGGCCAAGATCCCGCCAGGGAGGGATGAAGGAGGGCGCCACAACGGGATGAAGGCCACAAGAGCGGCCTTCATCTATGACATACACCAGGCGCAACCATGGCGCCTCTTCGTCCCAATCCCTCTTTTTCGACAGAATTTCAGTAGATCAGAGAATATTAACTACCCTGGAGCCTAAATATGCAATCATATTAGAAAATAAACCCCTAAACATCGCCCAAATTTAAGTTTATGTCAAGAAAGCCTTTCAACTTTCCCCACCCATTTTGGTACTGATTCCAGCATATTTCTACGAAATCCTTACGCCCAGGATGTTGTGGAGACATTAGGGACGTCAGGGAAATTCCCATGCTACATTTATTATATCAAACAAGCAACCTATTTTCATTCCGAAAACTAACCCCAAAACCCTTTTCTACCCAATCAATTAGTGTCATGCAATCATTGTTAATTAAGTATTGAAGTAAAGAGAGTAAAAAATAATAAAGTACCTTGATTTTGACGTTCGGAAAAAAGTGAATAGAGTGTTTGGAAGTTTGGGGGTGAGTTTAGGGAGAAATGAAGAAATGATCTTCTTCTTCCTTTACCCCCTTCTTTACTGTTTCCAATCTCCCACTACAGCGGGAAATTTCTCGCAACAGCGGCCCCACCTTAGCGGAAGGGTTGCCGCCCAGGAGGGGTCAGGTAGTGAAAATTGGGCGCCTTCTTTCATTATAGGTTGCCTCAAATTCTTTTAATCCTCCAGTATAAACCTTTTGTGTGCCGATTATCCGAAAAGTCACAGTTCGTCGTGATCCCGTAGTGGACCAATTCTTAGTTTAGAAGTACCCCAAATTAGGGTGTGTGATGATCCATGTATTAGTCATTTGGGGATGAACGAGGGGTAAATTGGTATCTATTGTAATGACCCGAACAACCGTTATTTAGGAAAAGCAAAAAATTGAAAATTACGGGGCCACTGTCCCGCCAGGGCGGGACATATGCCACTAGGGCAGCAACTCAACAACGGGGTTAGTTTGGGCCAGAGCGGGATAGGTGAGACAGAATGTAAATAATGTGAAATCCTATTTTCTCCTTCTTCCTAAAATACCTAAATTAGTCGTAAAACACCCTAGAAACCCTTAGAAAGCTGCTCTAATCTTGAGAAGGAAGAAGAAGGAGATTTCTAGCGTAAATAAGTCAATGGATTGTGGCTTTCCGGTCAAGATCACCATTACGAGTTCCGGAAAACCAGAATGGGAGCTATAATTCTGTGCAGCTACTTGGCGCCCAGGTAGGCTAAGTTTATGAATTGTGTAGTTATATATCTGTGCTCACTACGTAATATATATAAATTAGTGGTAGGAATTATGCGTACGCCTTCGTGCACCGAACAAAATATGATTAAACCCTAGGAAGAAGCCTTAGATGATGAAGTAGGGCTAAGAATGGTTTAATTAATTCTTACATGATATACATCGATGAGTAGTTCATTGGGAAGGTGGTGATTTTATAATTGTGTGTTGTGGGCTTGTTCTTGCTTCATTATAATACGTTCATGTATGTGAACGAAGCTTGTGGATCACACCTAATGTAAATAAGTATGAACGAAGAATTATATGTTGCGAATCACTCTTGTTGTATGGTTGTGATGATATACATTGTGATTGTGGATCGGGTGTTGTGTTCTGACACACTAACTTGGATCAATTGCCACGTTCCGACATAATTATGGGATTGGCTACCACGTTCCGGCATAATGTTTGGATCGGGTACCACGTTCCGGTAAGCTAACAATTTGGGTTTGGGTTCCTAGAGAGGACCAATGACTTGACATAATTGTATGCCTTGAGGATTGTGAAACTGTACCTTATTCGTAATGATAATTGATGTTGTATTTCCCGGAGTTGTTTTATGGTTATGAGGATTTATGTTTGACTATTTTTTTATGTTGAGTAAACTTGATATGTACCTTGATGAAAAGTGAACCAGAAAGGGCACACCCAACCAGGATGTGATACGGTAGGTGGGGAGTCAACATTTCAAGAATTGTTAATGTCTGAGTAAAGGGTGTCGTGTGTTGTAATGGCAAGGAGTAAGGGTAGTGTATGTGATGTAAGTTCTTAGGTGGATTTCACTTTGGAGAAAGGAATTTTTGGTTAGTGGTTAGAAAGCTTGACGTAATGTACTATGTGGCCATGACTGGGTAATATGTAGAGGAAGTAAGGGTTTGACATGAGCGGTTAGTTGGAATGTTGTAGTTCTATTTGGGGTCTTTTTTATGTGTTAGAGTTGTTAGGCTATGAGCAAGAACTTAATAAGTAGGTTGACCGAGAATGTGATTAGTAGTTAGAGTACTAGCGTGATTCGAAGGTATTATGAGAGAGGGTAAAGATGGGGAAGCGATGGGTTTTATTGCATGATCTTACTAGTTGTTTTCTTATGTTATGTGGTGGGCGTCGGGTTTACCGATGATGTCTACCAGTACGGGTGGTTTGTACTGATACTACTCTTGCTATGTCTTTTTGACATAGTCTGGATGCAGGTTGGTGATGTTTCATTAGATGAAGATGAAGAATTCTCCAGCAGCTTCTACTTTTCCTTCCGCATGGTGGGAGCTGTGTCTTTTATTAATTATGTCCAGTTTGTACTCTTACTAGCTCTTGTACATGTTTAGACTAGATGCTTGGGGATGTTAGTTACTTTACAACTCTTAACCCGAAATTGTTTCAAAGTTTTACTTATAAAAACTCTATGATGTCATTTATCTCCATTTTTCGTTAATTTTTTTCTGCATGTTTTAAATTTGGGATATGATGGTTCTTCTACTTAGGTGTTAGAGTAGGTGCCCGCACGGCCCGGGTGGTTGGATCGTGATAGTGAAAACATGATTGATCATGAGAAGAAGAAAAGACCAGTCTTTTGTAATGTTAGCTTCTGAATTGAACCATCTAAAGGTGAAGTTGATCAAGAAACCACTGAAGTAAAAGAGGTAAACTCTTACATTATTTGCATTTTATTGGACTACTATAGCTTGTTTGACTAAGTTTCTTGCGCACATAGATATGTGTGTGTAAGAAATATTTACCAAGTCTTACCTTGCATTTCTGCAAGAAGTGATTTCCATGAAGACCTCCTAACTATATGAAACTAACTTTTATTGTCATGTTAAGACACAAAGACATTTACATTATTCTTATTAAGTTTTTCTTATTAATCCAAAGGTTGGGATTATTACAATGCACTCCATGAAAAGAAATGTTGAACGGTCCATCTTGAAAAGAAAGTCTGCAACAAAGAAACAGAAAAGCAACAACTATGGCAAGAGGGAGGTCATTACGCTAGCTATTAGACAACAGTTTTTTTTAACAAAAAAAAAACCACTATAGAAAATATAGGAATTAGAAATTGATAAATCTCATCATTAGAATAAAAAAAGTTATCCTTATATAATCTTATTTAAAAAGAGATTAACAACAAATTATCAAAAGATACGTGTTAGCCATAAGCTATTTGGCGACTAATTTTTGTGGTTGTAATTTTTTTATATATATTTTATGTATTCTTACAAAATTAATAATTTTAAATGAAAGGATGTTGGAATGTCAGAAGAAGATTCCTCCCCGAAAAGAATAACAGAATCTTCAATCTTGAAGGGAGAGCCTGGAACAAAGGACCAAATAAGAATATTATTCACACCAAAGTACAAATACAAGTGAGAATAGCATCGCAAGGTTCAACTAATTGTTGGAGGTCTAGTTGGCGACGATGTCAGAGCTTGTAATGGTGCAAACGGTGGTAGCAACGAAGGAGGGAGAGGCCACTGAGATGATAGTGGTAGAATTTAAATATCCCAACACTGGTTTTGCATGTTTTTAGGCAATAATTTAGTTTTGTTAGTCAAAACTATTTGTGCCCTAAATGTTTGATGAATTTCTTGAAAGAAGTCACTTTGACTTTTGTTCTATCAGGATCTTAATTGTTCTAGTTTTGCTATATTACAATGTGTCACGACCCAAGGTATCCCCCTAGGCGTAACATGGAACATCAGATCCCGATAAGCCCCATACAAGTCAGTTAGCATTCATACCAATTGGGTGCCTCTCATCAAGCTCACAATTTAACGCCGCGACGCAACGCCGGGTACATTACCCTTTGTGTTTCAACTTTGAGATAATGAACCGTCTCCCAAAATGAGATCAAATTTACTCCGAAGAGCATGGGAAGTGCAAGAGAGAATCAAATATTTCACCTGATCTCTCAACTTTCAATACTTGAATCTCTTACCCAATTTCGTATCATGCTTTAATTTTGGATCATTGAGCAAGAGTCAAAGTGTCACTAGGCGACGTGAGAATTGAAATTCATATTTATTGTCCATCAATTGAGTGACACACTCATCTTCACATGATCTAGAGTTGCCATATGTTATCTTTTGTTTTTCTTTTTCTTGCAACTCTAGTATCATGCTACTTGTTTCGCATTTTTAGATTGTTATTGCTTTTTGTTGGTTGCAAAAACTCCCGATATCTTCTATATCAACCTTTACCTCTTCACTTGAATCGGTTTCAAACCAATCATCTCCGAAAATGAATTGGAACGTCTCATACACGAAGCAAGGGGCAAGTCGTGAGATTCTTCTTCTCTCTTTTCAACCATTGGATAATGAGGAGTTTTCACACTCACAATTTCTCTCATCTCATCCCTAAAAGTAGGAATTCCAAATTCAAGGTCGACCATGCTATAACACTGAGCTAGGTACCTTTTTCAATACCTTTCCATTTCTTTAAAGAGAATTAATAGGGCTTTTTTGTCCAAACTGAGCTTTATATCCACGTCTTAAGTGTAACGAACTGCTCCCGTCATTATATAAAAGCCAACAGAGAAAAAATTGGGCCGAAAAACTTTTTCGTAGTAACTTGAAATTTCTCAACCTAATCCAAATTTGGACGAAATCAGGGTCATTAAGGTCAAGGGAAATCTAGTAGCAATTGGGTGATCTAATTGTGAATTTGATCATGAGTAGATAGATAAGTCGTTAAGGAACCCATATGAGTTTACGAAATTGAATTCTGGCAAGTAGAACTCCCGAAATTGAACTTCGCGTGAAAGGTATGTTCTGCTTGTTGTTGGTCAAAGGTGATTTGGCGGTGAATTCTGTAGCGGGTGAGGACCGCTGTGGCAGGCTCGACGCGACTTAAAGTCGTAAATAAACCTCAAAAATATTTTATTCTGCAATTTTCGAACTTGAGAGCTAAGGAACGAACCCAGGGATTTTCTTGACAGTTTTCCACCATTCTTGAGGCTAAAGGTAAGATTTTCACTCCCCGAATCCTTTTTTTGATCCGTAGAACGTAATCTAATGGGTAATTATCGATGGAAATTACTTTTTATCTGAGAATTATGGTGGAAAAAGCCCTAATTTTAATATTGGGATCATCGGGATGATCTAGGATTGTTGGAATTGTTAGTAATTCGGGTAATTAGTGATTGTTTATTGATTGCCGTGTTATTATGATTATTTGTAGACCAAGAACAAGCATAACGAATCCAGAAATGGAAGAATCAAGTTTCTTAGGGTTTCAAGTTTGTTTCGAGGAAGGTGATGGTTGTTATTCTATGATTGTGTGGTGTATCTTTGTTCTTGCTTCAGTATGATGCATGTATGTATGTGAATGTTGCATGATTGATCACATTAATTGTAAATGAGGATATATGAATGATGAATGCCATGAATCATGACTTGATTGTATGATTATGAGAATGTACTTTATGATTGTGAGTGTGGCTTGTTGAATCGATTGGGTGGTGCGTTCCGACACACTAACTTGGATCGTTTGCCACGTTCCAACATAAATATGGGATCAGTTGCTACGTTTCAGTAAAATTATTGGATCGGGTACCACATTTTGGTATGCTAACTATTTGGGTTTGGGTTCCATGAGAGGACCAATGACTTGTCATAATTGTGTATCTTGAGAAATATGAAGTTGTTCGTTGTTCATAAATGTTGATAATATTGTATATGTTCAATTTTTGTATGTTATTATATTGTTGTATTGACTTATGTATGTTAGACTTAGTGGGATAGCCACGTGATCCTACCAGTACATTGTGGTTGTGTACTGATATTGCACTTGCTCTTTCTTTGTTGAGTACAGGGTATCTTCAGGAGGCTATTGACAGAGCTCGCTTAGAAGATCAGTGATCATTCGAATTCAAGGGTGAGTCACCTCTTTCGGGCTGCCATGGGTTCTCTTTCATCTATGTCAACCATTTCGGACTTAGACTAGTTCATTAGATACTCCTATGTTTAGTTAGGTTGTACCCATTTTCCTTTAGGCTTGGGTTCTTTATTAGATGTTTGGGTACATTGACTTTTAGGTTCTAGGGTATTTTCGCATTGTTTAGTTGATTAGATTTTTGTTTGGAGTTTATTGGAACTCCCTATTTCTTTCCTTAGTATTTAACTTGCTTCCATAATCTAAATGCTTTAGTTTTTGGTTTAGTTGCTTGGTTTGGGTTGTAGTAGTGGTTCTCCCACCGAAGGGTTAGTGTGGGTGCCAATCATGACGGTCTGGGTTTTGACAAAGTTGGTATCAAAGCCTCAGTTCATTGATCTCGATGTACCAAAACGAGTGTAGTAGAGTCTTACGGAACGGTACGAAGATGTCTGTATTTTTCTTTAATAGGCTATAGGACTTTAGGAAATCTCTTTGTTTTCTCTTGTCTCCTTTCGTACTATAACTTGATTTCAATTGGTAACTGGCGATTCAAATTGGTATCTAACCTCATTCATTCTTCTGTCTGCAGAGGGTTAACACTAGATTCAACGGCGTCAGGCCCGTAGCTCCCATTAATGCTCCAGTTGAGGAATTTACAGCAAGAGGTCGTGGAAAAACTATGGGTAAAGGCCGAGAAAGAGTAGCACCTCCTAGGGATGGAGCATCGATTAAAAATGCTCCCAAGAATGAGGCTCCTCTCGTGCATTAGGAAGATATAGAAGAAAATATTGAGGTTGAAAATGTTGAGGATATTGAACAAAAGGAAGAGGTACAGGTTAAGACCACACGTATTTCTCCCATAGACCCAGTGTTAGCTCAACAGTTCATGTCATTTTTGAAAGGGTTGGCTAGTTCTGGAGTGCTTACATTTTTTCAAGTAACTCAAGCTCCCGCCAATCCCTCTATTGCTATCACTACTCCCAAGGTGGAGGGAACTGTAGGTACTGATGTTTTCTTCCGTCATTTGTTGGGTTCTGTTATGACTGGTATTGAGCATGAGATGTTGACTAAGTTTTTAAAGTTGAAACAGCCTGGGTTCCTTGGTTCTGAGAGTGAGGATACATATGAGTTCATCCTAGATTGTTATGAGAGGCTTCATAAGTTGGGAATTGTCCATCAACATGGGGTTGAGTTCGTGGCTTTTCAACTTCAAGGTGAGGCTAAGCAGTGGTGAAGAGCTTACATGGAATGTAGATCTTCTATTTTACCTCCACTCACTTGGACCCAATTTCATGCTCTGTTTTTAGAGAAATATGTGCCTAGGACTTTGAGGGATCGCAAGAAAGATGAGTTTATATCTTTGGAGCAAGGTGGTATGTTTGTGGCTACTTATGAGGCCAAGTTTCATGCTCTGTGTAGATATGCTACGCAATTGGTTACCACTGAAGAAGAGAGGAGCCGCCTATTTGTTAAGGGGCTAACAACAGAATTGCAGGTATTGTCTGTTCATATGACTTCTGTAGGGAGAAGCTTTAATGAGGTGACAGACTTTGTTAAGAAAGTGGAGGGGGTGAGGCGAGATGATAATGCTAAGGCATTGGCTAAAAGGGCCAAGAACTCGGGTAACTTTCATGGTTCTTACTCCAAGGTGGTAGGAAGGCCAACATTTGCAGCCAGACCAATTCAGTCTGCCATGCCCGCCTCTACAGGTAATTACTTAGGAACTCCATCTCATAATTTGATTCAGGATAGCTAGGGAGTCACGCCTTCAACGGGCAGCAGACCATCTTTTGATTGTACTTGCTACAATTGTGGAGAACCTGGGCATATGAGGAGATATTATCCCCACCCATGCGTGTTGGAAACCGTACAACAGTAGACTAGAGCAGTAGTGCCCGCGGGAAATGGTAATAATGGTCGAGGTCGTCCACAAGTTGGGCGAGGAGGTAATCAGGGAGGTCGTGGGTGTAGAGGAAATGGTAACGCAGGCAGAGGTGCGGTGCAGCCAGGCAGGGAAGTAGCTCGTCAAGATATTAGGGCTCAATGTTACGCCTTTCCAGGCAAGAATGAGGCAGAGGCACATATGATGCAGTAATCCCATGTACTATTCTTATTTGTGACCGGATGGCTAATGTGTTGTTTGATCCGGGCTCTACTTATTCTTATGTATCCGTGAGATTTGCCTTAGAATTTGATATGAATTGTGATATACTTGATGCCCCCATCCATGTTTTTACCCTAGTTGGAGAGTCTATCATAATTACATATGTCTATGGTGCTTGCTCTATTTTGTTTATGGGTTTTCAGACTTGGGATGATTTGGTGATTTTGGATATGACTGACTTTGACATAATCTTAGGCATGACTTGGTTGTCCCCCTATTATGCTGTGCTTATTTGTAATACTAAGTCTGTGACTCTAGAAATATCGGAAGGGAAAAATTAGAGTGGGAAGGGGTGTACAAACCTAAACAAGCTAAGATTATATCCTCCATTCGAGCTAGCAAACTGGTAGGGCATGGTTGTTTGGCTTATTTGGCTCATATTCGAGATGTGGAGGTTGAGTCTCCATCTATTGAGTGTATTCCTGTAGTGTCAGAATTTAGAGAAGTGTTTCCTAATGACTTGCATGGTATGCCGTTGGATAGAGATATAGATTTCTGCATTGAAACGAAATTTGAAATGAAAGATCTTGATAAGAAATATTTTGTCTTGACCTAAAGATTGAGAATTTGACAAATGGAATATTTGTTCATTAATCAACATACACAAAAAAAAAAAGATTCTAAAGAATATTACATGGATAAATCACATTCATTGAGTACCCCCAATGATTGTAAAATTGTTTGACATAAATAAAGATCCATTTCGACCTGAAAACAAAGATGATGAGTTTCTTGATGATGAAACTTCATATCTTGGTACAAACAAGGCATTGATGTGCCTTGCTAATTATACTCTATCAGATATTTATTTTGTAGTGAGTTTATTGGCAAAATTTAGCTCCTTCCTAACAAGAAGAAATTGGAATGACGTTGCGTACTTATTTATATATTTTTAGAGTATCATGGACATGCATTTATTTTATTCCAACGAATTTATATTAGAAATTATTGGTTAAGCAGATGTATGGTATTCATCTGATCTGCATAAAGCTTGGTCATACATAAGTTATTTGTCGCTATATGGAGGGACAACAATATCTTGGTATTCAATTAAATAAACGCTAGTAGTCATTACTTTAAATCATGTAAAAATAATAGTCATCCATGAAGCAAATCGGGAGCGTGTTTGATTGAGATGAATGAAGGTATTGATCCTGAAAGTCATTTTTATAATTTTCTGGAAAAAATTACCATTTTACCAATCCTAATAGTTGTCCTGAGTCATGTTTAATCAGTTTTTGAAGTCCGATTGAAAATCAAATTATAAAGTTGAGATTTTTGTATGGTTTTTATATTAGGAAGCTTTTAAGTTGAAATGGTTGACTTTAGTAAACATTTGAAGTTTTGAGTCTTGAAATGGAATTCTGTCAATTCCATCAGCTCCAAAACGCGACTTTTGGGTTATAGGACTAATGGCTCAGGTCCTCATGTATTTAGATTAGTTTTGGAAGAATTTTTGTGTTTTGAAAGTTAAAAGCATTAGATAGTTGATCAAAGTGAACATTTTATAATCGCAAGCTAATTCCGATAATTTTGTTAGCTCTGTAATGTTGTTTATAGTCTAGATGTATTTTTTATTTGGGTCCGAAGACTTTTGATTTCATTTTGAACTATTAGATGAGAAGTCAGAAAAGTTAAGGCTAAAGTTTGACTTTAGTCAATCATTGAGGTTATTTTCAAGTTTCATGATTCCACTAGTTCCAAATGATGATATTTGGTCTAGTTGAAGGTTTGGACCAATTCCAAAAACTTTTGGATGAGTTTCATGTCCCTATTTAAAAATTTGGAGATTCTCAAGTTAAAGTTGATTTTGGTCAATATCAGGTTAAGGTGATCTTGTTTGTGTGTTTTGATGATTCCATTATCCTTTTCAAGCTAGTAGCATATTTGGTTTGTGATTGGGAAGTTCCGAATGATGTTTAGGTGAGTTTTTAAGCTTTTTAGGTGCTTTGGAATTGTTGCAGCAATTTGTATCAAATAAAAGTTCGTTATTAGTTTTAAAGATCAAAACCTTATTCCAAAACATTTAAATGATTAAGTATGAATCATAGGATTGATAAGAAAAGTTTGGAACATTTTTTTCTAAGCCAAGATTGAACTTTTACCACAATATATGAAATAATTGTTTACCGAGAAAAATTGACATTTGACTTGAAAACGAGAACGGAATTGAGTTTCGATTGAACGAGCAGCTCTATATCATTATTTAAGACATTTAGAAAACAAGAAATATTTTATTTCTCTATCGTATAAGGAAGTTACGGGTCTTTTAGTGAAAAATTAAGTTGCTGGTTTATGGTAATATTGTTGTTCAGGTATTTAAAATTTTAGATTGTGTTTATTTGGTATTTTCATCAAATTGGGAGTTTTAGAGCTTGGAATAGAGTGATTCTTGCGGCATTCTTCTCAATTTAATACGGGGGTTATTATTTGATCCTCATTTTGAAATTTTATCATGATTTCTTCATCTGGTTTTCTTTCCTTATTCATATATTATTGGGAGAAAAATATGATTTTATCAATTTAGACTAAGTTTTTGATGAAAAATGTATATTTAAGATCCTTTATGTTATGGTAATTTGATTTTGGCATAAACTTGTTGATTCATCAATTATTTGATTTTGGCGTAAACTTGTTGATTCATCAATTATTTTTATCATATTAATCGCACTTCAGAATTTGGAATTTCCCCATAAATTTTAACTTTGATAAATTTAGAATTTCAAGGTTGATTTTAACTCTATTTTTTTTATAAAATTTCATATTTTGACTTCCCTAATCATGGGTAAGATATTTCTCAAGAAATATTTCATATTTGAGCAAGGCTCTCGGACTTGGTTATTGGGGGTTTTCTCATGACCATTAATCTTATATTCTGGTCTTTTGGGGATGATTTCTAACTCTTCTTTCAATACAATTTTGCATGTGATTTCCTAAATCTTTGGGAAACATATTTTTCTATAAATTCAAGATTATCATTAGCCTTCGAGGATGAATTTTATGTAAATTTAGAACTATTTTTCAAAATTAGCATTATGGATGTTGTTGATCATATTTTCTTATGGGTATTCTATATTTTATTAGTTGGTGTGGATTGTGTGCCTCGACGTGAAGGGAAGGTTCAGGTACCGAGTTGATTTCATTACTTTTAAGTAAATGAACCTATTGACCCTTCGTTAAGGGTATTGAACATTGTATTCCTTATTGTGTGTACTTGGGAGTAATGAGAATTGGAGAAGTGATTTTTAATTCTTGCTCACTTGTAAATGATAAAGTGGGATAAAAGTAAACTCGTTATTGTAATGCATGATGTGTCGTGGATGATTTGAATGGTTATATTGATTCACAATTGCTGATATTTTATGATTGTGCGAGTATGGATTGTGTATTGATATGAAATTTATTGAATTAATGTTTGTGCCGAAGGAAAATGGTTTGAGTGATGGATGTTTATGCCGAAGGGAAATAATTTTGGTGATGTCGAAGGAAAATGATTTGGACGGATGAGATATGCCAAAGGAAAATGGTTTAGCGGATACATGGACCTTATGAGTTATCCATGGGTATCGACCTAAGTATCAGTTAGGTGTGTATCGTTAGGGCACGTGTGCATCACTATATGTGACATTGCACTTCTTGCATTGTAAATCATTATTGTTCTTTGATCTTTATGAGTGATTTTTCATAGCCATTGTTGTTGTCTGGATATGAAGGACTATGATGATAATTTTTATGTGTTGAGATGCATGTTGTGATGTAATTATCTGTGTTATGTGCTATATGAACTGTGAATCGTTAGGTTGGGTTGGTCTGATTTCTATGCAGGTTGTAGTAACTGGAGGTTCGAATGGAGTGTTGGGAGAACATGTATTTTGTATTGATTTACTTAGGGTTAGTAGGAAGGCTTGTGAGTATCATTGTTGTTTGGTACTCATTCCCTTGCTTTCTACACTTGTGTAGGTTACGAGCATGGATCACCTTGATCATCCCCTTCTCATCTTCGTCTAAGGCTTGCTTTGAGAGTTCCTGAGGTAGTTTTTTGCCATATTGGCAGACATCACGTACTCTTTCATTATGTCCATGTTATATTCTAGATACAAAGACATTTAGAATTGTATTTCTTTGAATCTATTGTAATACTTAGAGGCTTGTACACGTGATTCCATGTTTTGAGGGGTACTTGAGTTATATCATTATTTATGCATGTTTATGTTATATTTAGTTCCTTATCATGTTCTTACTTCTGCATTTGGCTTATCGGGATTTGTTTAGGCTGACCTGTCTTGGTGGGATAAGACAGTTGTCATCACGTCCGATTTTTGGATCGTAAAAAGTCATATCATATTCATGAAATTTGTAGCTTTCTTTAAAAAGAATATTTTAATCACCGTGTATGAAGATAATATTACATGTATAGCTCAATTGAAGAAGTATACATCAAAGGAGAGTGAACGAAATACATTTCAAAAAAGTTCTTTTTTACACATGATCTTCAATAAAATGGTGAGAAAGAAGTATAACATATCAATTTAAGTGATAATCTTGCAGATTTATTTACTAAGGCATTGCTAACTTCAATACTTGAGAAATTGATATATAACATTAAAATGTGTCGTTTCCAAGATATCAATTAAAGTTTTAATTAGGGGGAGTGAATACGTGTTGTACTCTTTTCCTTTACCATGGTTTTGTCTCATATGGGTTTTTCTAGTAAGGTTTTTAATGAGGCAACACTCAAGGCGTATTATGAGATGTGTACTATTTTTCCTTCACTAGGCTTTTTCCCACTTTGTATTTTCTAGTAAGGATTTGAAGAGGCATGTTATATATGGACATCCAACGGAGAGGCTTATAAATTCATTGAATTTCTAACCATCAATTTACTTAATCATGAACTACTTACATTCATGTATATATATTCCCTACGTTCTATGAATCATTCTGGATAAAAATGTATCTATTATTTATGATATTTAACATGGTGATTTTCACAGTGATTTCTCAACCAATAAATAGTATTGTCATTCACCATCTAAGATATACTTGAAGACATTTGAATAAGATGATCTCTACATTCTACTTTGTATATCTCTTGTCTACCTTGCTTGTTCTATATTGTTTATATTTTACAACATTTACTATTTGAATTGTTTTTTTGTAATAAAAAAGAACATAAAAAAAACTATCATAAATTGAAAGTTTTTTTTAACTATATTTTTCCTTTTGAAAACATGTTAGGCTTATGTTATGCCAAAAGGACATGGAAATAGAATAATTTCTTATTCAAAATTACGTAGATAAAATAAATTTTTCTTCTTGGTTCGATGAAATAAAGTTTTCAATACTAATAATACTAAATAAAATGGATTAAGATAATTTGGAGGTCTAAAACATTTTTATGAGACTTTAATGATCAAAACCAAAAAGAAAAAAAAAGTGTTATGAAACTATAAAATAATAAGAAGAATAAAGTAGGGAGAAGAGAGAAGAATTATCAGTTCTTTTGAGGGATAATTTTACAATGAAGAGGACCCCTCAGGGAAAATTGACTTTGTCCCAAAGTTAGGGTTCCTAAATGTTTTCTAAAAGATAGACATTCACTATATTTATAACACTCCCCTTGAATGTCTAATTCGTAGATAATGTGTCTCGTTAAAAACCTTACTTAATTTATTTTAAAAAAAAAGATAAACTCTACTAAAGAAAAAGAGTATACATATCTAATGGGACAAAACCTCATAAGGGAAAAAGAGTACAACATGAATTAACTCCCGCTAATGAGAACATCTATCCAAAGAATTGAATCTACACATTCCAAGATTGTGAACCATCTTCTTGAAAGTTGCAGTTGGTAGAGACATGGTGAATAGGTCAGCCACATTGTCGCTTGAACGAATACGTTGCACATTTATATCACCATTCTTTAGGAGCTCATGTGTGTAGAAAGTTTTTTGCGAACTGTTCTTTGTTCTATCTCCTTTTATGAATCCTCCCTTTAGTTGTGCTATGCATGCTGCATTATCTTCACATAAAGTGGTGGGTACTTTGTCACACTCCAAACCACATTTTTCTCGAATGAGATGTATCATGGACCTCAACTACAGACATTCTCTATTTACTTCATGAATGACTATTATCTCAGCATGATATGATGAAATGGATACGATAGACTGCTTTGTAGATCTCCAAAATATGGCAGTACCCCCACATATAAACACATAGCCTGTTTGAGATCGAGCTTTGTGTTGGTCAGATAAATATCCTGTATCAACATAACCAACAAAATTGGAACTGCAATTGTTAGAATAAAATAAGCTCATATCGGTAGTTCCTTTTAAATATCATAATATGTGTTTGATCCCATTCCAATGTCTCCTTGTAGGAACATAATTTTACTGTGCTAACAAATTAACTGAAAAGGCTATATCAGGCCTCGTAGTGTTAGCAAGATACATTAGTACACCAATTTCACTAAGATATGGTACTTCAGAACCAAGGATTTCCTCATTATTTTCTTGAGGTTAGAATGGATCCTTATTCACATCAAGTGAATTAATAACCATCAGAGTACTTAATGGATGCACTTCATCCATACAAAATATTTTCAACATTTTTTATGTGTAGGCATATTGATGAACAAAAAAATTGTTTGTCAAATGCTCAATTTTCAAACCAAGACATAATTTTATCCTACCAAGATCTTTCATCTCAAATTCATTCTTTAAATAATCAATTCCCGTTGAAGCCAATAGTTCCAATAAGGTTTATGTCATCAACATAAACAACAAGTACAACAAATTCTGATGTTGTTTTCTTTATAAAAAATAAATGGGCAAATTGCATTATTTGTCTAACCTTTCTTAAATAAATACTCACTAAGACGGTTGTACAACATGCATCTAGATTGCTTCAAACCATACAATGATATTTACAATTGAATTGAATACATTTCCCAAGATTTTAAACTACAATGTTTAGGCATCGTAAATCCTTCAAGAATTTTCATGTATATCTCATTATCAAGTGATCTATAAAGATAGGTTGTTTCCACTTTAATCAAATATGTTTCTAGTCTCTCATGGACTGTGAAACTAATGAGATAATGTAATGTTATTGCGTCCATAACGGGTTATTATGTCTCTTCATAACGACACAAGGCTTTTGTGAAAATTCTTGTGCAACAAGGCGTGCTTTATACCTTTGTATTTAATTTTTTTGTCATTTCTTTTTCGTACAAAAAATCATTTATAGAGAACAAGTTTAATACCATTAGGTGTTTGAACTATAGGTCCAAAAACTTCATGCTTGACAAGTGATTCAATTTTGATTGAATTGCTTCTTGCCATTTTCTTCAATAATTTTTTGTAAACATTCTACAACATATATAGGTCCACTATCTTGCATGATTTTTTTGAAACATTATATGCAAAGACATAATCAACCACTATTTATGATTCCGATTAATTTCAATATTTCTTGAATTTATTAATAGTTCTTTATTTTCCTGAATCTCAAGGTCATTGATTCCTTCATGTATATCAGAATTATACATATTTTGGACTTCCATGTGAGATTATTTTATAGTGTCATCTTGGTCTTCAATTTTTCCTTTTTCTAGGATTTCGATCCTTAGAACCCAATGGTCTACCACACTTTGAGTGTGCTTTTGACTCATTAGCTATGACACTAGTGGATGGTCCTATAGGGACATCAATTGAAATTGGGACATTCTTTGTAGGAAAATGTAATTTAGTAATCCTTTTCAAATTTATAAATGCATCTGGCATATGATTCGCAATTTTCTGCATGTGAATGATCTTTTGTACTTCTTGCTCATAAATAGAAGAACATGGATCAAGATGAGACAATGATGAATATTTCCACAAAATTTCTCTTTTTATGTCACTATCCCCCCCCCCCCCTCCCAAATTTTGGGAAAATTGTCTCATCAAACCGATAATCTGCAAATCGAACAGTAAACATGTCCAGTTAATAGTTCAAGATAGAGAATAATGGAGGACAACTAAAACCTAACATATGTTCCTAACCTTATTTGAGGGTCCGTCTTAGTGCGGTTTGGTGGTGCCACAGGCACATGTAAAGCACATTCAAAAATTCTCAAATGGGATATATAGGTTCTTGACCCATAACCAATTGCAATGGAAATTATTTATGACAATTCATCGGTCTATGACGAATAAGTGTTGCAGCATGCAAAATTGCATGACCCCTTTTAAAAGTGGAAAACCTAGTTTGCAGAAGCGATGATCTTGATATAAAATGTAGACGTTTAATAGTATGAACATGAGCAACAAGGTGTTCAACTTTTATCCCAATTGATGGGCAATAATCATTAAATGATTGGGATGAAAACTCTGCAGCATTATCAAGGCGAATAGACTTAATCTGATTATCAAAAAATTGTGCCCTTAATCTTATTATTTGTGCCAACAATTTTTTCAAATGACAAGTAACGACATGCCAATAGGCACACATGAAACCATCTGGAAGAAGCATCTATTAGGACCATAAAGTATCTAAGCAACAAACTAGTTGGGTGAATAGGTCCACAAATATTCTCATGTATATGTTCCAAGAATGCAAGGGACTCAATTTGAACATTCATTGGTGATGGTCTCACAATTAACTTGCCTTGATGACAAGCAGTACAACAAAAATTCAACATTTAAAAGAATTTTTAGCTCTATTTGAATTTTCTATAGGTCGTCTCATTATTATAGACCCATGATGTTCTAGACAATCATGCAAAAGTACAAAAGTATTGAAATTGATAAACATCTGATTTACTATAAAATGTGCCTCAATTGCAATAATTCTTGTCAACATTTTTTGTGATACCAAGATATTCAAGATTTATTTTATCCATTGATTGGATATGATAACCATTTTTATGGATATCTTTAAAACTCAACAAGTTTCTCCAAGACTTGGGAGAAAACATAGCATTATTTATGATGAGTTTAGTTCCCTTAGGCAAAATTATTATGGTTCTTCTAAAGCCCTCAATCATATTAGTACTACCAAAAATTATAGTAACATTTATTTTGCTCATACTTAAATGAGAAAAATATTTCTCATTTTTGAATATCGTATGTATTGTACCAGAATCAATCAAGCAAATGTATTCATAATTAGATAATATGCTTTGAGAATTGTCCATATCTTCAAATAAAATGAAATAAATATCTATTAAGCCTTTATTACGAAGTAAATGTTAGATAGTACAATAAAATAATAACCATCTTCTACTATGTAATTAATAAAGTAATAAACACATGCAAATAGTATACCAATGTATATTTTTTATTTTATTTTTTTGTGCTTATATGAATAAGTTGTGTTACTTGACATTTTTACAAGTAAAAAAATACATTAACTACTGTACAATAATTAAATAGATATTCAATAGCTTTTCAGCACACTATTTTTGATATACTTAATACACTCAATATATTAAAAATTCAACCATGATACAATAAAAATATACAAAACCTATTAGAATACAAACTAATTGTAATTGTATTATTTATTCACTAGACCAATTTAAGTCTTAGTTTATTATAAACACATCATAGGGTAGTGTTAGAATAAAAAATATTCCTCGAAAACTTTTCCAAATATAACAATAAGCTCAAATATCCGAGATTAAAATAAAAATAAAATATACATTTATCAATGATATTAATAAGATGCCGTTTTTTTTCTTTTCTTTTTATCAAGAAAATAAAATATAAAAAAATATTATTTAACTAAGTCAAAATCAAATTCAAGTTCAATTCAATAATGAATTACAAAACTAATTAATACTAACTAAAAAAAGAAAAACTAACACTCATGTAAACAACTATCTTTACATATTTTATTTAATAACTACTAAAAAAAGACAAACAAGATGTTCACTCCTCCATGGCCACAGAACCATCATCAATCAAGTGATCTATCTTTCCTTGAGGATGTGCGAAGAAATCTGCAACATCTAAGTGTGTGATGTCAACTTGATTTTTAGAGACCAAATTCGCTTCAGGATTTTTCTGTTTCTTCTTTAGCAAATCTTAGTAAAGTTCAACCAAGTGTTTGGTATTTGAATTTCTTCGCTCTATTTCGCATCCGGTTAGTAATTGAGTTCTAAAGGTGGAAACAACAACACCAGCACTAGTAAATGTGTCCTTGGAAATAGGTTTGTTTCTCTGACTTACTGTGGGCATGTAATGACTAGAGACGAACATGAGGTTTTTATTATGTTCTCAAGGTTGAAACCTTCATTCTTCATGGGTACTGAATATGAAGATGTTTAGGATTTTCCTTGTTGACTGTCATGAGTTGCTTCATAAGATGAATATAGTGGAGAGGTTTGGGGTTGATTTTCTGATATATCAATTCAAGGGAGACACCAAATTATGGTGGTGGTCTCATGTTGAGTGCCGACTAGTAAATGCACTACTCATGACTTGGGAAACATTTTATAACTTACTGTATGGAGAAGTATATACCCCAAACTTTGAGGGATAGGAGGAGAGATGAGTTCCTGAATATAGAGCAACATAATGTATTTGTTGCAGCCTTTAAGGCAAATGTTTGTGTTTTCTCAGTCTAGGAGAGAAAATTTGTCATGTTGTGAAGGGATTAAAGTAAGATTTGCATATTTAAGCTTATAAGTGGCTACTTTAACAAAAATCTTTTTAGGAAGTGGTTTGTTTGGTGACTGAGGTAGAAGGGGGTGAAGTCAGAAGACTTAGCCAAGGGGACAACATTCAAGAAATTTTGTAAGGGAAGGCTAGAGAATGAACACCAATACTTGGAAAATGCATTTAGTATTGTTGTCATATCATGTATGGGTTGCTTAGTAAATGATGAAATTATGTTGTGACAATTGAAGTTGGAATATATGCTGCGATTTCCTAGATTGAGTTTATATCAAAGAGGGTCATGATAAGAATACTATAATAACAGGGATGCTTACTTGGTTAAGTTATTAAGTGTGTTACAATTGTGGAGAACCTGGGCATATGAGGAGGAAATCTGTGAGGCCATGGAGGCTGGGGAAATTGTAATGCAGGTAGGGAAGTAGTGCCACTAGGCAAAGAGGTAGCCCGTCAAGATGATAGGGCTCAGTTTTATGCCTTTCCGGGCAAGACCAAGGCTGAGGTGTCAGATGCAGTGGTCACAAATGTTATTCTTGTCTGTGACCGAATGGCTACCATTTTGTATGATCGGGGTTCTACTTATTCATATGTGTTAGTTCAGTTTTGTCACGCCCCGAGCCTACACCCCTGACGTGGCTGGCACTCGAGAACCATTGTTGGCTCCATGAGAAGCCTTGGCCGGGTTTACTTACTCAACAGAAGACATCAACATAAGAAACATAACTCATGCAATAACTTCAGAGATAATAACATAGCCAAAATGGCAACTCAAGTCTTAAACGTATACAATTGAAATGAATAAACTAAAGAACTATAACTATCCATCGACGAAGCCTCTAAAACAAAGAGGGATGTTGGGACAAGACCCCCGATCATCCTAACAACTAAAATACTAGAAAGCAATGTAAAAAAGAGTCCTGTGGAATGCAAGGAGTCTCACCAACAGACTCTGAGTGCTCAAATGGATCAACGAGGCGCTAGGTGTTGATCCTGGTTACCTTCGTCTACATCATAAGATGATCCAGGCAAACTGACATTAGTACATTGAATGTATGAGTATGCGAGTTGGAATTCTAAACATAACATAGGCTTGAAAAGAATCTTAAAGGAACACTTACCTTGGCTTTACTAAACTCATGAACAACTTAACTCAATATAAAGCAATAAAACACATGCAATATATAGAAGGCTTTTCAAACAGTATAGAGCAACTTAGTTCGTTAAAGAAATGCAATAACAAACTCAACTTTACTCATGTAATAAAGTAATATAGTTTTTGTGGGAGTTTCTCTAATTAACAACCACCACTGTGAGCCTAAGTGGTGATACAACATCTTGTCCACGCTTCCAAAAATGTCCCATACTTTCCCTTCATATAGGACGCCTTAACTAAGTGGATCCACTAGTCTATGCTAAAAAGCTCTTAAGGAGTTATCTAAAAAGTATGGTCCTTCACTACTCATGATGGTACATGATTTATGGAGAGTTGACTTATTATGAAATCGCATCCCCATATCGGTGCTCAATACTACTCCAAAATGTATACTTAGCTCATATGTTTTTAAAACAAACTTCTTTCTCTTGGTTTGAGATAATTACTCAAAACTTAGCTTAAAAGCTCTTTTGGAAATAAGTGTTTCCCTTTCTTGTTCAAATGTGAAATTTTTTTAAACACTTGGGAATACTTAGTTCCTGTATAATATTTGAAGAAATGAACTCAACTCTTTACTCTTTGCTTAACTTAAAACTTAAGCCTTAAAACAAAGTTGAAACGTTTGTAAAAGACTTTTGAAAACTTTATGAACTTCTCTCTACTTGATTCTTAACTTCTAGACTTGACTCTTAACTTTCCTTCAATTGAATTTATGGATTAAAGGATTGTGATTTGTGGTAGGAAAGATCTCATGATGTTTAGGAGTGTTTTTAGATAGCTAAACATGAGAAAAGATCAAGAAATCACAGTCTGGGAACAAGTCCGCGATGCGGAGTTGCATTTCAATATTTGATCACGAAATTAAATTTTGAAACAGAGGAGTTCGCGTCCTAACCGCGATGCGGAGGTGATTTTTGTACACTTGCCAAAACTTGCTCAACTTTTTCCTTCTTCGTTTTCTCAACCCAATTCGCCTAAATTCAATTTTTTTTTCTCAATCCCTCTATAAATTCAAATGCTCAGCATATATACACAAGAACTGAACTCAAAAGTACTCTTAAATAGACACGATTCCATCAAGAACTCCACAATCCCATCAAATCTCAAGAACTAAATCAAACTTTAAGAACGTAATTCAAGAACATCATACTTTCAACTTTCTAGAAACGAATTTCGCTGAAACAACATGATTGGCGCGTGGGTGAATGAACCAATGCTATGAGAGTCTCACATACCTTGTAGGATCAAATCCTTGGCGAATTCAACAACCAAAATTGCAAGAACTTGACAAATCTTGAGTTTCTCTTCTCCTTTCTCCTCTTTTCTCTTCTCTCAAAGCCCTAGCATGTTTCTTAATTGTGTAAACTGAACTAACTCAGTTTAGACTCCAAATAATTTAGTAAAAATGGATTTAATTAATTGGGTAAGGAAAAGACTAAATTACCCTTAAAAAATCCGGATTAGACTTTCCTTATTTAAACAACCCAACTTCAAATGGGCATATCTCACTCATACGAACTCGGAATTGCGCATACTCAGAGGCATCGGAAAGATTATTCCAACATATTCCTATGATATCTCGAGACACACCTAAATTATCCTGATCTAGGAGTTATGATCATTTGATCTTGACCAAAAAACCAACTTTACATACTTTACAAATTTTCCAGATATTTATATCCTTTCCAAAAATGACTATTTCCACTGTATTACTTATTTCTAGTTCTTCTAGTTAAGGGGTGTTACACTATCTCCCCCCGTGGGAACATTCATCCTCAAATGAGCTTACTCTTAGTAGGCTAAGGGTGTAACATGTAACATTCATCTCAACACCCAACAAGCAATGCAATTATAACATGCTAACTTATAAATGAAAGAGTACTAAGAAGATAATTAGTACCTTGGTCTGGAACTTCTCCAATCTCAAAGAGATGTGGATATATCTTCTTTATATCTTCCTCAGCTTCCCAAGTAGCATCCTCAACAAATTGGTTCCTCCAAAGGACTTTGACTGATGCTACTTCTTTAGTCCTCAACTTGCGAACTTGGCGATCTAGAATTTAGACTGGAATCTCTTCATAAGATAAGCTATCCTTGATCCCAATATCTTCAGTTGGTATGATCAATGAAAGATCGCCCATGCACTTTTTCAACATGGAGATGTGAAATACCGGATGAACTGCGGCTAACTCTTGTGGTAGCTCCAACTCGTAAGCTACATTACCAACTCTCTTGGATATTCTGTAAGGGCCAATATACCGGGGACTAAGCTTCCCCTTATTACCAAACCTCGTAGCACCCTTCATGGGTGAAACTTTAAGATATACCCAATCATCTACTTCAAACTCTAACTCCCTTCTCCTAACACATCAGTGTAGGATTTCTGACGACTCTGCGCTGTTTTCAACCTCTCTTGAATCACTTTCACCTTCTCCATAGCTTGATGAACCAAATGTAGTCTTATCAACCCCACTTCTGTAACTTCAAACCATCCAATAGGAGATCTGCATCTTCTCCCATAAAGAGCTTCATAAGAAGCCATTTGGATGCTAGAGTGGTAACTATTGTTGTAAGGAAAGTCAATAAGAATTAGGTGATCATCCTAATTACATTTGAAATCAATCACACAAGCCCTTAACATATCCTCTAAGGTCTGAATAGTGCGCTCTGCTTTACCATCTATCTGAGGATGAAAAGCAGTACTTAAGTTCACATTTGAACTGAAGTCTTTCTAAAAAGATTTCGAGAACTGTGCAGTAAATTGTGCACCTCTATCTAAAATAATCAAAACTGGCACCCCATAAAGTGTAACTACCTCTTGAAGATACAACTAGGAATAGTCCTCTGTTGTATGGGTAGTCTTTACCAACAAAAAGTGGGCTGATTTTGTCATTCTATCATCAATCACCCAAATAGAATCATGTTGTCTGCAATACCTTGGTAAAATTGTAATGAAATCCATATTGATCACCTCCCACTTCCATTCCGGAAGTTCTACATTCTAAGCCAAACCATCAGGCCTTTGATGCTTTACCTTAACTTGTTGGCAATTTGGACACTTGGCAACAAATTTAGCAATGCCCTTCTTCATGCTACTCCACCAATAAACCTCTCCCAAATCGCGATACATCTTTGTGGAACACGGATAAATGGAATATCTAGAGCTCTGAGCTTTCTCTATGATCCTCTCTTGGAGTTCATCAAATCTTGGTACACATAACCTTCCTTGATACGTCAATACGCCATCTCCCCCTTGTTCAAAAGCAAATACTTTTTGCTTATGAAAATTTGCCTTTAGTGTAAGCAAAATAGGATCTTGGTCTTGCTTTTCTTTTACTTCTGACACTAATGATGATTCAGCCCCATTCATCACCACTACCCCTCCTTCTATGGAATCCATTAGTCAGACTCCCAAGCGTGCAAGTCTATGTACATCTTTTGCTAACTCTCTCTTTTCTTCCTCAACATGGGTGGTACTATCCATAGAAAACCTGCTTAAAGCATCAGCAACAACATTAGCCTTACCTGGGTGATAAAGAATACTCATGTCATAATCCTTGAGTAATTCTAACCACCTCCTTTGTCTGATATTAAGCTCCTTATGAGTAAACACATACTGAAGACTCTTATGTTCAGTGAATACATCTACATGAACACCATATAAATAATGACGCCATATCTTCAAAGCAAATACTACAGCAGCCAACTCTAAGTCATTGGTTGGGTAATTCTTCTCATGAATTTTCAATTGTCTGGAGGCATAAGCTATAAGCTTTCCATTCTGCATTAATACGCAACCCAAACCAACTCTAGATGCATCACAATACACCACAAAACATTGAGTACCTGCTGTTAAAGTCAATACTGGGCAGTATTTAACCTATTTTTCAATTCTTGAAAGCTTCAGACCATTGAAACATCACTGTCTTCTGAGTTAACTTGGTCAAAGAGATGAAATAGAGGAGAACCCCTCTACGAACCTTCTATAATAGCATGCCAAACGTAAGAAACTCCTAATATATCAGTTGGAGATGTGGGTCTGGGCCAATTCTGCACTGCCTCAATTTTCTGAGTATCAACTTTAGTTCCCTCTCTAGACATAATGTGGCCTCAGAATGCCACAGACTCAAGACAAAATTCACATTTTGAGAACTTGGCATACAACTATCTATCTTTTAAAGTCTGGAGAACTATTCTGAGATGACTAGCCTAATCTTCTTCAATCTTCAAATAGATTAGTATGTCATCAATTAAGACGATAACAAACATATCTAAATAAGGTTTGAATACCCTATTCATAAGGTCCATGAATGCTGCAGGAGCATTGGTCAAACCAAAGGACATGACCAGAAACTCATAATGACTATAACGGGTTCTGAAAGTTGTCTTTGGAATATCACATTCCCTTACTCTTAACTGATGATAGACTGATATGAGATCTATCTTAGAGAAACAAGTAGCACCCTGAAGCTGATCGAAAAGATCATTGATCCTTGGAAAAGGATATTTGTTCTTGATGGTAACCTTGTTCAACTGACGGTAATCTATCCACATTCGACGGGAACCATCTTTCTTTCTCACAAATAAGACCGAAGCACCCCAAGGTGAGACACTTGGTCTAATAAAGCCATTATCAAGGAGATCTTTCAACTGTTCTTTAAGCTCTTTCAACTCTGCTCGTGCCAATATATATGGTGGAATATATATAGAATGAGTATCTAGAAGAATGTCTATACCGAAGTCTATTTCTCTCTCAGGAGGGACTTTGGGAAGATCATTAGGAAAGACTTCTAGAAACTCTTTTACCACATCAAGTGACTGAATAGGAGGTATCTCAACACCACAGTCATTAACTCGCACCAAGTGATAGACACACCCCTCAGAAACTAACTTTCTTTCTTTAAGGTACGAAATGAAATGACCCTTAGGCACTACTGAACTACTTTTCCACTCTAAGACTAGCTCATTAGGAATTTGGAACTTAACAACTCGAGTTCTACAATCAATGGAGGCATAACAGGCATGAAGCCAGTCCATACCTAGAATCACATTAAAATCTACCATGTCTAACTCAATTAAATCATCCATGGTGTCTTTGTGATTGATGAAAATAACACAATCACGATATACTCGCTCAACTATAATAGACTCCCCAACAGGTGTAGAAACACAAAAGCGGTCACATAGTTTCTCAGGAAGAACATAAAAACTATTTGCAACATAAGGGGTTACAAAATATAAACTTACCCCTGGGTCTAGGAAAGCATAAACATCAAGAGTAAAGACTTTGATCATATCAGTGACAACATCTGGAGAGTTCTCTTGTTCTTGGCGACTAGTGATCGCATAAAGACGGTTTGCTCCTCCGCCAGTACCGAAAGTAGCTCCCCTAGGTGCAGCCCTGTCTGGTGGAGCAACTCATGAAGATTGGGCCCTATTTCCCTGATTTCCACTACCTTGCCGGTTCTTAGGGTACTCTTTCAGGAATTGACCCTCTTGACCACACTTGAAGTAACCTTTGGAGCCATCACAACACGTACTTGGGTGGGTTCTACCACACTTAGCACATCCAGGAGCCCAGTTACCTCCTTGTGCCCCACTACTCTGAGATTGTGCAGGTCTAGCTCCGAAGTGCCGGGAATTCTGACTATTATGCTCACCTTTGTTTCTGGGTACTGGTGCACTAGCAGATGATGGAAATGGGTTGTCTACGTGATATCAAAATATCTCCCAAGCTTCTCAATTGCGTGGAGTCACGGGGTGTGCCACATAAGCCAAAAGGTGTACAAAATTACAAAAAAAAAATGAGTTCGGGGGGGGTAATAGGACCTTAGTATAGTTAAGGTCTGTCTCTGCGATTTTAATCATAGTCTGGGGGGGGGTACTTGTGCCTTATCCCTATATTAATAAATGGCATAATATATAAATATGCCATTTAACTTAGCTTTAGTTTGCATCTATACACTCCAACTTTTTGTGTGCACAAGTAGATACTTTTAAAGATTTAAGAAGCTGAATAAGTAGACACATGAGTCGTATGTGGCATGATACATGTAGGATACCACGTTGGATGTGAATTTCCACGTATAACACCAAGTAGGACATGTGTATCTACTTGTTCAACTCTATACAAGTTTAAGTACCTACTTGTGTACACCCAAAGCTGGAAGGTTTAGATTGCAATTAAAGTTATGTTAAAGAGCACATTAATGTATTATGCCTAAAAAAATGATTATTCATTACGCAACATTTTTGAACTTTCTTTCTTATTAGAAAGATCAATATGCCACCTTTGAGTTGTATGATTCTTCAAAATTAGAAGAAATTAAGTTCTTCTGAAAGATTTTTCCTTTCAATATACCCTTTAACTTGACCTCATTTCATATTGATGTCCTTTAAATTTGGGTGTGTACAAGTAGACACTTAAACTTTTATAAAGTTAAACAAATAGACATATGCGTCTTATGTGACATCCTACATGACGATTTGTGTCTTATGTTGTGTCCTAAGTATATTATGCCACCTAGGACTCTTGTATCTACATGTTTAACTTGATACAAGTTTAAGTGTCTACTCGTGCACACCCAAAGTTAGGGGGGATAAATGTGAAAAAGACAACTGTGCATAAATGTGAAATGAGGCAACTGTGCAGAAATTTGAAATAGCTACACTATTTTCAAGAGGCCCTCACAATTTATTTATTTTTGTTATTCTTGTATGAGTGAACTTTTAATTTTTCTTTATTTGAAATTTTATAATTATATTTTAAATAATTGAAAGAGACTAAAACTAGTCTATTTTTTAAAAAAATGCATTTGTTTTATTTTATGACAACTTTTTAATTTCAACAATATTCTTTACCTAGTGTTAGTCAAATATATAAAAAGGACAATATTTTTGTCAATGAATTGAATGTGTAGGTGTTTAGGAGTAGGATCATTGTATACTTGTGTGTTGTATGTGCATTCTATTATTGATGAATGGATTGGTTATCCATTTTGTTGTTGTAGGCTAGGGTAAGGCCTATCCCCCAATCTCCCTCGATCCCTATTTTGAAATTATACTTTTATCATTTGAATCATGGATGTTCTTGATCATCGGTATATTAAAAATATTCATTACTATAAATAGTTGAATTGGTCAAGACATGAGTAGAATTACATCAT
>JAJOOD010012522.1:0-37998 GCA_029582525.1 Solanum tacnaense | reverse complement strand
GACTCATCTATGGTATTTATGTATCATTCCTTTTTTTTGTTTCTCTTGCTCCCTTAGTCCCGATTTCCCCCTTGATTATGCTTATCGCTTATGGTCATTTTAATTGCTTCCGCGACCAAGGATGTGTAATGATACGCTATGAGGCTTAGTTAGGGTTCCTTCAGGTTCCCCATTCGACGGTCACATCTAGACCCTAGGCTTGGGTCGTGACATACCCCCTAGATGTAACACCACGTACTTGACCCCAAAGGTGTCACACCCCGAGCCTACACACTGGACATGGCCGGCACTCGAGAACCATTGCTGGCACCCAAGCGAATCCTTGGCCTGGCTTACTTACTCAGCGGAAGACTTTACTCAAGATAAATACTTTTAAAACAAGTAAACTGAACTACTCAAAATATAACTTAGAATGTAATAAATAACATTCATTGCCAAAGTGGCAAGTCAAGTCTCAACTTAATTAAAAAGGGAAAGTAAAGACTCATTAAGTAACACCATTAACTCTGTCTATGAAGCCTCTAAACTCTGAGGGATATCGGGAAAAGACCCCCGATCATCCTAACAACTGAAATAAGCAAGTAATAAAATAAAACATAACCAAAGGGATCCTCTGGAGAGCAAGAAGGCTCACCAACTGACTCTGAGTGCTCAACTGGATCAACGATGCGCTGGATACTTATCCTGGTTATTTGTGTCTGCATCATAATAAGATGTAGGTCAAATGGCATCAGTACATTGAATGTACGAGTATGCGAGGGGAATTCTAAAACAAGACATAAGCTTGAAAGGAATTGAAGAACTTACCTGGCTCAACTGAACTGAACTGAACTGAACTGATTTCAATATAAAGCAGTGTAAATAATTGCAGTAGAAATAAAAGCTTTAAACTATGGTTTTCAAATCTGTGTATTTAGAAATACAATAATAACTGTGTGTATGCAAACATACAATATAGACTCTGTTTGTATATGAAAATACAAATATTCCTGTTGTATATAAAAATACAAAATACTGCTCTGGGAGTGTCTCTAAGCGACAACCATCACTTAAGAGCTATCGTGATGATATAACGTTTTCCCTCACGCTGCCAGGGCCATCATATACCTTGCGATGAGTATACAACCTAAACTACTAAGTGGATCCACTAGTCTATGCTAAAAAGCACTAAAGGAATCATCTAAAAAGTATGACCCTTTTCTACCCATGATGACTACATAGTTTATAGCGGCTCGAAGTTCTCTGAATTGTCCCCCATATCGGTGCTCAATACTACTCCCAAAATATACTAGCTCTTTATGTTTTAAAAAACATAACTTCTTTTTGTAATTTGAGATAATTGCTCAAAACTTAGCTCAAAGGCTATCTTGGAAATCTCAGTTTCCCTTCTTGCTTAATTATGAAAGCATTTACTCTTTAATTGAAAAACTAGCTCAAAGGTTCTTTACTGAAAAACTAGCTCAAAGGCACTTTACTGAAAAACTAACTCAAAGGCTCTTTACTGAAAAACTAGCTCAAAGGCTATTTTGGAAATCAAGGTTTCCTTTCTTCTTTATATGTGAAAACATTTTACTCTTTGGGAATACATTGTCTCAGTATACTTTTTTGAAGAAATGAACTTCAAACTTTACTCTTTACTCAACTCAAAACTCAAGTCTTAAAACAAAGTTAAAACATTTGTAAAAGACTCTTGGAAGACTCTATGAACTTCTCTTGACTCGAATCTTAACTTCTCTTAACTTCTCTTGACTTGACTCTTAACTTTCCTTGAATTGAATTATGGATTCAAGGATTAGGATTTGTGATAGGAAAGATTTCATGATCTTTAGGAATGATTTTAGATAGTTAAACATGAGAAAAGATCAAAAAATCACTGTCTGAGGATGGGTCCGCGAGGCGGAGAGATATTTAAATTTTGGTCGCGAAAATACTGTTTGAGGAAGAACGGTCTGTGACCTCTTGGTGACGCGGAGACAATTTTGACAATTCTGAGGAATGATACCCAGATTCTTCTGACTTGTTCCCTCTTTGTTTTCTAGCCCAATTCGCCTAATTTTGATTCTTTTTCTCCATATATCTTTAGATTCAGGTCCCCACAACATATACACAAGAATCTAACTTAATACAACTCTAATAATCAATCTTAAACTCTCAAGAACTCCTCAATCTCATCCTAAATTCAAGAACGAAAGCAATTCAAGAATATAACTCAAGAACATCAAATTCTCAATCTTTTTAGGACAAAATTACACCGAATAAAACATGTTTGGCGCGTGGGTGAACAAACCCAATGTTGTGTGAAGTCACATACCTCGTAGGGATAACCCCTTGTCGAAATCTACAAGCTAAACCTTCAAGAATGACGAACTTTGCTCTTTTTCCTCTTTTCTCCTCTTGCGTTCTTTCTCCAAAACCCTAGAGTAAATTTCCAATTGTCTAAACTGAACCATTTCAGTTTAGACCCCAATTTAATTGCTAAAAACGAATTAAGTTAGTTGGGTGGTGAACAGACCATAATGCCCTTCTAAAATCCAGATTGGACTTTCCTTATTTGAACAACTCAACTTCCAATAGGCATAACTCACTCATACGAACTCGGAATCGTGAAAACTCAGCGGCGTTGGAAAGATTAATCAAAGATATTTCCTACGATATATGGAAATAAACCTGACTCATCTTGAGCTTGGATTTATGGTCATTTGAAGTTGACAAAAAACTTAAACTTAACTTGCCCAATTTTCGAGATTTTTATTATTTCCAAAAATCACTCTTTCTAGTTCTTTCAATTTGCGAGATATTACAATATCTCCCCCTTGGGAACATTCCTCCTCGAATGAGCTTACTCTTAGTAGGCTAAGGGTGTAACATCTAAGATTCAACTCAAACATCCAACAAGCAATGCAAACACAATATGCAATTTCATAATTAAAGAGTACTAATAAAGGAATTAGTACCTTGATCTGGAATTTCTCCGGATTTGAAGAGCTGTGGAGATATCTTCCTCATATCTTCCTCAGCTTCCAAGTAGCTTCCTCAACAAACTAGTTCCTCCAAAGAACTTTGACTTGTACTACTTCCTTAGTCCTCAACTTGCGAACTTGCCGACCTAGAACCTGAACCAGAATCTCTTCGTAAGATTATCTCTTCATAAGGTAAGATATCCTTGATCACTTATCAGTTGGTATGGTAAGTGAAGGATCTCCCATGAACTTCTTCAACATGGAAATATGAAATACCGGATGAACCGTATCTAACTCTTGTGGTAGCTCTAACTCATAAGCTACATTACCAACCCTTTTATATATCCTATTAGGACCAATATACCGGAAACTAAGCTTCCTGTTCTTACGAAATCTCATAACACCCTCCATAGGTGAAACTTTCGAGTAAATTCAATCATCTACTTCAAACTCTAACTCCCTCCTCCTACCATCAGTGTAGGTTTTCTGACGACTCGACGCTGTTTTCAATCTCTCTTGAATAACTTTCACTTTCTCCATAGCTTGATGAACTAAGTCTAGTCCTATCAGTCCAGCTTCACCAACTTCAAACCATCCAATAGGAGATCTGCATCTCCTCCCATAAAGAGCTTCATAAGGAGCTATTTAGATGCTAAAATGGTAACTATTGTTGTAAGCAACTCAATGAGAGGTAGTTGATCATCTCAATTACCCTTCAAATCAATCACACAATCCACCTTGATACCTGAAAACACTATATCCCCCTTGTTCAAAAGCCATCACTTTTTTTTTGCTTATGAACACTTGCCTTTAATTCAAGCAATAAAGGATCTTGGTCTTGCTTTTCTTTCACTTCTGACACTAATGATGATTCATCCCCATTCATCACCACTACTCCTCCTTCTGTGGAATCCACTAGTCGGACTCCCAATCGTGCAAGTCTATGCACATCTTTCGCTAGCTCTCTCTTTTCTTCCTCAACATGGGCGGTACTACCCATAGACAACCTGCTTAAAGCATTAGCAACAACATTCGCCTTACCTAGGTGAGAAAGAATACTCATGTCATAATCCTTGAGTAATTCCAACCACCTCCTTTGTCTGAGATTAAGCTCTTTCTGAGTAAACATATACTGAAGGCTCTTGTGATCGGTGAACACATCCAGATGAACACCATAAAGATAATAGTGCCATATTTTCAAAGATAATACTACAGCAGCCAACTCTAAGTCATGGGTTGGGTAATTCTTCTCATGAACCTTCAACTATCTGGAGGCATAAGCTATAACTTTGCAATTATGCATTATCACACAACCCAAACCAACTCTAGACGCATCACAATATACAACAAAGCCTTGCGTACCTTCTAGTAAGGTCAACACTGGGGCAGTTGCCAACCTCTTTTTTTCAATTCCTGAAAGTTTTTCTCACAAGCTTCAAACCATTGAAACAATACTATTTTCTAAGTCAACTTGATCAAAGGAGATGAAATAGATAAAAATCCATTGACAAACCTTATATAATAACCATCCAAACCCAAGAAACCCCTAATATCAGTTGGAGATGTGGGTCTAAGCTATTTCTGCACTGCCTCAATCTTCTGAGTATCAACTTTAATCCCCTCTCCAGATAGAATGTTGCCTAAGAATGCCATAGATTCAAGCCAAAACTCACATTTAGAGAACTTAGCATATTACTCCTTATCTTTCAAAGTCTGAAGAACTATTCTGAGATGGCTAGCATGATCTTATTCATACCTTGAATAGATTAGTATGTCATCAATGAAGACGATAACAAACATATCAAAATAAGGTTTGAAAACACTATTCATAAAGTCCATGAACGTTGCAGGTGCATCGGTTAAACCAAACGACATGACTAGAAACTCATAATGACCATAACGGGTCCTGAATGCTGTCTTTGGAATACCACATTCCCTCACTCTTAATTGATGGTAGCCTGATCTGAGGTCTATTTTAGAGTAACAAGTAGCACACTGAAGCTGATAAAAAATATCATCAATTCTCGGAAGAGGATACTTATTCTTGATGGTAACCTTGTTCAACTGACGATAATCTATACATATTCTAAGGGAACCATATTTCTTTCTCACAAATGGGACCGGAGCTCCCCAAGTGAGATACTTGGTCGAATGAAATCTTTCTCTAAAAGATCTTTCAACTACTCTTTAAGCTCTTTCAACTTTGCTGGTGCTATTCTATATGGCAGAATAGATATATGACAACCCGAAGTTTATTTCTCTCTCAGGAGGGACTCCAGAAAGATCATCTGGAAGGACTTCTGGAAACTATTTTATTATTGAAACTGACTGAATATGAGGTACCTCAACACTAGAGTCATTAACTCGGACTAAGTGATAGACAGACCCCCTGAAAACTAACTTTCTCGCCTTAAGGTACGAAATAAATGACCCTTAGGCACTGCTGAACTGCTCTTCAACTCTATAACTGGTTCACTAGAACTTGACTACTCGAGTTCTAAAATCTATGATGCATAACAGGCATCAAGCCAGTCCATACCTAGAATAAAATCAAACTCTATCATGTCTAACTCAACTAAATCAGCCATGGTACTCTTGTGATTGACGAAAATGGAAGAATCATTATAGACTCTTTCTTCTAGAATAGACTCACCATAAGGTGTAGAAAGACTGAAGGTTCAAGAAGTTGCTTAGGAAGAACATCAAAATTGATGACTTGGATCATACCAGTGACAACATTTGGCGAATCCTCTTGCTCTCGGCGACTAGCGATAGCATAAAGATGGTTTCCTTCTCCGCCTACCCTTGAAGTAGCTCATCTAGATACAACTCTATCTAGTGGAGCAACTAATGAAAATTGGGCTCTATTTCCCCATTATCATTACTCTATCTGCTCTTAGGACACTCTCTCATAAAATGACCATTTTGGCCACACTTGAAGAAACTATTGGAGCCATCACGACACACCCTTGAGTGGCTCCTACCACACTTACCACATGCATGAGTCTTAGTACCCCATCGTACCTTACTACGTTGTGAATGCGCATGTCTAGCTCTGAAGTTCTGAGACTTCTAACTATTGTACTCACATTTGTTCCTTGGTGCAGGTGCACTAGCAGATGATGAAGTAGGTCCTTTCTGCTTATGGTTGAAAGAAGACCAGTTCACATTACTCTTTTCTTGCCCGAATTTATTCCCTGATGTCTTAGCCCTCTTATTCTCAAACTATTTTCTATCCTTCAGCTGGTTCTTCTCAAATTGTTGCACATGGATCATCAGTCGTCCTATGCCCATGTAACCTATTAGCATGACTGCCTTACTTTCCTTACTTGACAGACAGGTCAACCCAACAACGAATAAACTCATGTTGCCCCTCATGTCAGCAACCATCTCTTTGCTTCTCTTAGCTCACAAGGAAAGAAACGCCTCATAAAGGCACTCTCGACCATAGGCCAGCTCAAAATCGGTTACACATAAGCATGAGTTATAAAGAGACTTTTATAGAGATACACTCTATTGCAAGAAGTGAGTATGAAAGAAGTGAAGAAATTCCTAAATGTTGCAGCCTCTTAATTATAGATGTGGCGTGCTTCACACCGATAACTAGGACTCTATAGACACGGCTTCATAGACTCCGTAGGACTCTTGAACTCTATGCTTTGATACTAAGTTTTTCACGCCCGAGCCTACACCCTGGACGTGGCCGACACTTGAGAGCCATTGTTGGCCCCCAAGCGAACCCTTGGCTTGGCTTACGTACTCAGCGGAAGACTTTACTCAAGATAAATACTTTTAAAACAAGTAAACTAAACTGCTCAAAATATAACTTATAATGTATTAAATAACATTCACTGCCAAAGTGGCAACTCAAGTCTCAAATTAACTGAAAAGGGAAAGTAAAGACTCATGAACTAACATCACTAACTCTGTCTATGAAGCCTCTAAACTCCGAGGGATGTTGGGACAAGACCCCCGATCATCCTAACAACTAAAATAAGCAAGCAATAAAACAAAACATAACCATAGGGATCCTCCGAAAAACAAAGAGGCTCACCAACTAACTCTGACTGCTTAACTAGATCAACGATGCACTGGATGCTGATCCTGGTTACCTGTGTATGCATCATAATAAGATGCAGGCCAAATGACATCAACACATTGAATGTACGAGTATGCAAGGGGAATTCTAAAACAAGACATAAGCTTGAAAGGAACTGAAGAACTAACCTGGCTCAGCTCAACTCAACTCAACTCAGCTAATTTCAATATAAAGCAGTATAAATAAATGCAGTATAAAGAAAAGCTTTAAAACATGGTTTTCAACTCTGTGTATTTAGAAATACAATAATAACTTTATATGTATGCAAATATACAATATGAACTCTGTTTATATATGAAAATACAAATATTATTGATGTGTATAAAAATACAAAATAACTTCTTTCTGTGATTTGAGATACTTGCTCAAAACTTAGCTCAAAGGTTATCTTGGAAATCTCAGCTTCCCGTTTTGCTTAATTGTAAAAGCATTTACTCTTTAATTGAAAAATTAGCTCACAGGCTTTTTACTGAAAAACTAGCCCAAAGGCTCTTTACTGAAAAACTAGCTCAAAGGCTCTTTACTGAAAAACTAGCTCAAAGGCTCTTTACTGAAAAACTAGCTCAAAGGCTCTTTTGGAAATCAAGGTTTCCTTTCTTCTTTAAATGTGAAAACATTTCACTCATTGGGAATACATTGTCCCGATATATTCTTTTGAAGAAATGAACTTCAAACTTTACTCTTTACTCTACTCAAAACTCAAGTCTTAAAACATAGTTAAAACATGTGTAAAAGACTCTTGGAAGACTCTATGAACTTCTCTTGACTTGACTCTTAACTTTCCTTAAATTGAATTATGGATTCAGGGATTATGATTTGTGATAGGAAAGATCTCATGATGTTTAGGAATGATTTTAGATAGCTAAACATGAGAAAAGATAAAAAAATCACTGTCTGAGGATGGGTCTGCGACGCGGAGAGGTATTTAAATTTTGGTCGCGAAAATACCTTTCGTGGTAGAACGGTCCCTGACAGCTCTGCGACGTGAAGACAATTTTGACAATCCAGAGGAACATGTCCGCAACGCGGACCTGGTACCCAGATTCTGCCGACTTGTTCCTTCTTCATTTTCTAGCCACAATTCGCCTAATTTCAATTTTTTTTCTCCATATATCTTTCGATTCAGGTACCCATAACATATACACAAGACTCTAACTCAAAGAAACTCTAATAATCAATCTTAAACTCTCAAGAACTCCTCAATCTCATCCCAAATTCAAGAACGAAAGCAATTCAAGAATATAACTCAAGAACTTCAAATTGTCAATCTTTTTAGGATGAAATTGCACTGAATAAATCATATTTGGCGCGTGGCTGAACGAACCCAACACTGTGTGAACTCACATACCTCATAGGGATCACCCCCTGTCGAAATCCACAAGCTAAACCTTCAAGAACGACGAACATTGCTCTTTCTCCTCTTGTGTTCTTTCTCCAAAACCCTAGCGTAAATTTCCAATTGTCTAAACTGAACCAATTCAGTTTAGACCCTAATTTAATTGCTAAAAACGAATTAACTTAGTTGGGTGGTGAAAAGACCATAATGCCCTTCTAAAATCCAGATTGGACTTTCCTTATTTGAACAGCCCAACTTTCAATAGGCATAACTCACTCATACGAACTCAAAATCGTGCAAACTCGGTGTCGTTGGAAAGATTAATCCAAGATCTTTCCTATGATATCTAGAAACACACCTAAATCATCTTGAGCCAGGAGTTATGGTCATTTGAAGTTGACCAAAAACTTAAACTTAACTTGCCCAATTTTCCAGATTTTTATTATTTCCAAAAATCACTCTTTCTAATTCCAACTCATTCTAGTTCTTTCAATTTGCAAGATGTTAAAGAAGGGGTCTCATACAAGCCCTTAACATATCATAACATAAGATATCAGAAATGATGCGGAAATTTTAAAATGTTATCCATACAATCGAAGTCTTTTATAAAAGTAAGCGAAAGTCTAGGCTTGTCTCAATTAGTCATCTAATACAGTCTTTGAATCAAATAGGGACACATCCCTTACAATATGGTCCGAAATGAAATAACTAGAGAGAAACTGCAATTGACTTATATGTCCTCGAATCATGAGGACTCACCACAAGCTAGGCGAATAGTCGATCCAAGCTTGAACCAAAGGAAGATCGCCTTAAGAACCGGAGCCTACACTTTGTGAAAAATGTAGAAAATATGGGTTAGTACAAAAGTGCACTAAGTATGATAGCCATGAATAAAACCTTGAAAACATTCTAAGAAGGACATTTTAGTTGAAAAGCATGTATTTTCCAAGTTTGAGAATCATCATGCACTTTAGTACAAAAGCATAAGTCACAAGCATATTCAACATATAGATCATTATAGCATAATAGAACCATCTCATAAGTATCCCTAAGTTATACTTGTGCAATGCATAGACAAAGATCCCATAATCCCATCTATACTAAGTACCACTTTTAGGCCACTATAATCATACTTACCATTCTTTAATCTCATCTTTAGTTAATACTCATAGACAAGGAAACCTTCACATTTACCAAGTCATATCAAGGAAAGCAACTCATAGCAACAATCCACATTAAACATACTTCATTACAAATAGCCTTCATATCCACATACTTAGTAGCATCATCATAATCATATTCATTTCATAAATCCTTATGACATAAAAGGAACACACCATAACTACTCTCAAAGCCTACTTGTGCAATGCATGGATGAAGTCCCATACCCCCACCCGCACTAAGTAGTGCATTCTTGAGAAGCCATAGTTCATTATCATATTCTTGTTCATAGTGGGAATAAGCCTTAACCGACATAGACCATGTGAGCTTAACATGTAATCCAATGTCATGCCCCACACCGAAAAGAGGTGTCCTACTTGCCTAAGGTAGAACTACAATGTATTAGGTTTTAGGTGGATCTACTAGCTAAATAACCTATGGGGGCACATAGTTATGGGATAAGGAGATTGTTACTAGAAACCACAACCTTGCTTAACGGGGGAGCTTCCATCTCATGAGATTATCTTTAAAAACCGACCTTACTTAACGGGAGAGCCTCTATCTCATATTCAATATCCACTCGGTGCTGAGCATTACTTCCCACAATTACATGTTTAATCTTGAATTAAGTTCACTTGCATGAAAGAGGGCCAACACAATTCATAAAATAGCTCATAGATTCAATAGGTGAGAATTGACTTTCAACCTAGAATCTTCATTATGTGAGAAAACCTTTCACATCATGTTCATTATGTGTTCATGAGAATTTCCTTTCAATCAACACAATAATATCATTATAATCATGGTCTTTTCATTCATAGTCATGCATTAGTGCGTGTGTGTGAGAGAGAATAGACTTTCAACAACACCACAATTACATCATAATCATAATCACATAACTTGCAAAGTATTGATAAAGCATGTACATAAATATCAGGATCATGCATAATTCTCATAATTTTTCATTCAAGAACCATGGATCATAATTCACCAACACATCGAGAATTACTACATTGGACATGGATGATAACATAATTCAAGTAATCAATTCATAACATTCATAATTCTATAACATTCTACTTGCATCAATCAATACCCACACTTGAGATCCAATTTGAGAAAATGGGATAATTCATGGATTCTTGAGGAATTCAACTTAAAATCATATAAAATAATCAATATATCCATAAACAAACATAATTCAATCATTTAAAATAAATATGAAAGGAATCCACGATAGTGAAGTCAAACCCTAACTTTTGAGTTTTCTAGTTTTGAAATTAGGGGTTTTGGAGGGGCTCAATGGGTGAAGGCTACCCATAGCTGAAAATGTACCATACCTTATTGAATATATACCATAAAATTGAGGAGAAAATCTTGATTCTTCAACCCTAGCTTCACCTTTCTTCTTCTTCTTCCTTGGAGTTCTAGAGAGAGTTTATTTGTGGAAAGTTGGTTATGGATTTGGGTCTTGGGATTTTTATGAGTTTAATGAGTTGGTTAATGACTTAAAAACTCTTATATAGGTGTATTAAAACAATATAAAATGACCTCACATTAAACTAAAAACAATAGGAATTACCTAACATACCCCTAGACTTAACCGACTTAAGACAACCTACAGGTCCCCATCCACATCCCAACCTACGGGGTGTTGACTGACCCACGTACCATAATGGTGGGGCGTGGGTTGGGGTCTTTAGCTACTGATATTGGCCGTTGACCCACGACCTCCTCCCACGGAGCATGGACCACCCTATGGAGAGTAGGTCCCTCCATGGGTCACTGTTTTTGGGAGTTATGGGGGTAGTTTTAGGGTCCTCTTCAAGGACCCTTGTGGGTACTTGGGGAGTCATACCTTGATGTTAAACCCCAAAACCCTTCATTTTAAGTTCGAGAAGAAATTTTTACAACTCTAACAGTTACGACAAGCTCTAGTTAAGCCTACTAGTTTCTGGGGTGTTACAAAAAGGGAAATGTTTATATAGTAATATCTATTTTGAAGCAAACTTCGTGACTATCTAAATCACATAAGTAGCATTGATAAATAAATTCATTTATATGTCTTGAGCATCAACAAAAAAGTCATGACAATTTTCTAACTTTTGAGAATTTAAATAATTTTGAAAAAACATATTTAGAAGCATATATTTTCATCACAAGAGAAATTGTTTAAAAAAATATGAATTTAGACTACATCATGTTAACTTTATATATTGGAACATTACATACCACTGTATGTATTAAGAAAAAAATTATTATATATTCAAATATCATTTTCCTCAAGTACTCGAGGTTATGGAATATATCCTCTGAGGATAAAATGATATACTTCATCGGAATAGTGGTACCTCATATTCTGCTAAACTTCGAACTCACTAAACGACACTAAATCAGTCGAAATTTTTTAAAATGCAAGAAGAAGAAGAGAAGAAAATTAAAAAAAAAAGTTGTGGTTGAAAAATTAGAGGAAGCCCCTCTATTTATAGTCAAATGAACAAGTGTTTATTATGTCTTAGAAGAAAAGTCATGACTTGTCTGAGAAGTCACAACCCTTTGCAAAAGTCACAACTTATGAAAAAAGTCATAACTCATTAGAAAAGTCATAACTTATCAAAAAATCACAACCCTTTTGAAAAAGGTCACAACTTTTCAAAAAAGTCACAACTCTTCGAAAAAGTCACAACCTTTCAAAAGAACATAGGCTATTCGAATAAATATAGGTGGGTGTTTTAAGTTAGGGATATTATAGTAATTTAACATTCAAGTTAGGAGTTCGTGCTTTTAAGGAAATATATAGATATATATAGATAGATAGATAGATAGATAGATAGATAGATAGATAGATAGATAGATAGATAGATATAGATAATTACTCATTCGAAATAACACACATAATATATTAAATCATCACAAACACCCACAAAAAGTTTTGGTCAAAAAACTGCATGCAGTCAATGTGTGCCTCTCTTGAAGGCAAACAATGTTTACTACCATATCTTTTAGTACGTAATGAATTAGGTGAGCCATAACATATGAAATTGTAGGTCAATGAGTTTTCTTTCAAATTCCACCAATTTTGTATCATTTAATCATATATCATATATCATATATAAAAGAGAACCTTAAGCCCACCTACGTGGCGCCACCACAGACCAGAATTCCCTTTTAATTTAATTATTTCCAAAACTAGCCTTCACGGAAAACTTGTGACTTTTATGAAAACTTGTGACTTTTATGAAAAGTTGTGACTTTTAAGAAAAGTTGCGACTTTTACAAAGAGTTGTGACTTTTAAGAAAAGTTGCGACTTTTATGAAGAGTTGCGACTTTTATGAAAGGTTGCGACTTTTATGAAAGGTTGTGACCTTTCCGAAGGGTTGTGACATTTCCAAAGAGTTGTGACCTTGCCGATAAGGCACAATAAGCATATTTGTTCACACTATCCTTTGTTGCCTATAAATAGAGGAATTTCCTCTCATTTTAAAACAATGAAGATTCTGAACTTCTTCTTCTTCTTCTACACAATTAAATATTCACGCAATTTGCTCCTGTTGAGTGGCTTACTAACACCATTATTTTTGTATAAATACCTTGGTGAATAAAATCATTCCATCCTAAGAGGATTTAATTCCTTAAACCTCAGGTATTAGAGGGGAATAATTTTCTTAAGGGGACACTGTGCATTAAGTGGACTCGATTTTTTTATTTCTATTTCATTCTAATTTTACATATCCTTGTATTTTTTTTTACCGTCATTAATTTATGCTTATGATGTTAATTGTTGTTTTTCAGTACATGTTTTAAATTGTGTTGTTTATGTTTCTGCAAAGTTATTGTCTCCAGTTGTATTGAACATATACACATAGAGTAGGTATATTGATTGTGCAGAAAATAATTATTCTACTTAGTTCCAAGAATACATGTTTTCATATTCTATATAAAATTCTATGACTTAAAAGTACTACATATAAATTTACATATTATCTATTTTAACATAGATATGAAGTCTCTCGCTTATCAATTGAAGAAATTCATTATGCAAGTTCAAAAGTTATAATTGCTTTAATTTCATGTACAAGCGTAATTTCTTTTTTGAATCTGTTAACAAATTTTTGAATTATTCCCTGAGACATATATCAAAATTGTATAATCTATGAAACTTAAATGTGTTCTTTTCTTACGAAATGCCTTTGTATATATATTCTTACTTTTCTTCTTTATTTTCCTTTTAATGTTGATTAAAGAACCAATGATCTATTATTTCCTGAATAATTCATTAATTTGAGGTTCTTGATTTTATGTGATAATGACAAATAATCAAATTCATATTGGAATATTCCTAATATATTTTTAAGAACCTATTTTACCCATCATTTTTAATGTATGGATATTAGTAAAGAATTATTTTGAAGTTCAATGCAATTATTATGTATGACCACGTGAAGCGCGGGCAAATTACCTAGCGTTGAAAGTAAAGCATTATAATCATTTTTCCAGAAAGTAGTGCAATGTGAATAATAGAAACTTCGAACGTTCATAATTTTTTATTTAGATGTTAGTTTCAGCTATAGAAAAACTCTAATTCACGGTCCATACCTCATTTAAACTTATATATACCTATAATTACCCATTCAAACTAACACACATAGTTTATTAAATCATCACAAACACCCACAAAAACTTTTGGACAAAAAACTACATGCAATCAATGTGTGCCTCTCTTGAACGCAAACAATGTTTACTACCATATCTTTTAGTACGTAATGAATTAGGAAAGCAATGACATATGAAATTGAAGGTCAATGAATTTTCTTTCAAATTCCACCAATTTTATATCATTTAATGTTTAAAGTAAAGCATTATGACCATTTTACCAGAGACTACTGTAGCGTAAATAAAAGAAACTTTGAAAGTTCAAAATTTTGGCTTTAACTATTAGTTTCGGGTATAGAAAAACTCTATTTCACGGTCCCTACCTCATTTGAACTTATAAATACCTATAATTACCCATTCAAACTAACACACATAATTTATTAAATCATCACAAACACCCTGAAAAAATTTTGGTCAAAAAACTACATATAATAAATGTGTGCCTCTCTTAAAGGAAAACAATGTTTAATACAATATCTTTTATTACGTATTGAATTAGGTGAGCCATGATATATGAAATTGTACGTTAATGAGTTTTCTTTCAAATTCCACAAATTTTGTATCATTTAATGTTGAAAGTAAAGAATTATGACCATTTTACGAGAGACTAGTGTAGTGTGAATAACAAAAACTTCGAGCGCTTATAATTTTGGCTTTATATGTTAGTTTCGGGTATGTAAAACTCTATTTCATGGTCCATACCTCTTTTGAACTTATAAATACCTAGAATTACCCATTCGCACTAACACACATAATTTATTAAATCAACACAAACACCCACAAAAAATTTTGGTCAAAAAACTACATGCAATCAATGTGTGCCTCTCTTGAAGGCCAATAGTGTTTACTACCATATCTTTTAGTACATAATGAATTAGGTGAGCCATGACATATGAAATTGTAGGTCAATGAGTTTTCTTTCAAATTCCACCAATTTTGAATCATTTAATGTTTAAAGTAAAGCACTATGACCATTTTACCAGAGACTAGTGTAGTGTAAATAAAAGAAACTTCGAACGTTCATAATTTTGGCTTTAGATGTTAGTTTCGACTATAGAAAAACTCTATTTTACGATCCATACCTAATTTGAACATATAAATACCTATCATTACCCATTCAGACGAACACACATAATTTATTAAATCATCACAAACACTCACAAAATATTTTGGTCCAAAAAATACATGCAATCTTGAAGGCAAACAATGTTTACTACCATATCTTTTAGTACGTAATGAATTAGGTGATCCATGCCATATGAAATTGTAGGTCAATGAGTTTTCTTTCAAATGCCACAAATTTTCTACATTTAATGTTGAAAGTAAAGCATTATGACCATTTTACGAGAGACTAGTGTAGTGTAAATAAGATATACTTTGAACATTCTTAATTTTGGCTGAGATGTTAGTTTTAGGTATAGAAAAACTCTATTTCACGGTCCATACCGCATTTGAACTTATAAATACCTATAATTACCCATTCTAACTAACATACATAATTTATTAAATCATCACAAATACCCCTAAAAATATTTGGTCAAAAATCTACATGCATTCAATGTGTGCCTCTCTTGAAGGCAAACAATGTTAACTACCATATTTTTTAGTACGTAATGAATTTAGTGAGCTATGACATATGAAATTGTAGGTAAATGAGTTTTATTTTAAATGCCATCAATTTTGTATCATTTAATGTTTAAAGTAAACCATTAGCATTTTACCACAAACTAGTGTAATGTGAACAAGAGAAACTTCGAACGTTCATAATTTTGGCTTTATATGTTAGTTCGAGTATAGAAAAACTCTATTTCACGGTCCATACCTCATTTGAACTTATAATACCTATAATTACCCATTCTCACTAACACACATAATTTGTTAAATCAATAAAAACACCCACAAAAAAATTTGGTAAAAAAACTACATGCAATCAATGTGTTCCTCTTTTGAAGGCAAACAATGTATACTAGCATATCTTTTAGTACGTAATAAATTACGTGAGACATGACATTTGAAATTATAGTTCAATGAGTTTTCTTTCAAATGCCACCAATTTTGTATCATTTAAGGTTGAAAGTAAAGTATTATGACCTTTTTACCAGAGACTAGTGTACTATAAATTAGAGAAACTTTGAACGTTCATAATTTTAGCTTTAGATGTTCAATTCGTGTATAGAAAAACTCTATTTCATGGTCCATACGTCATTTGAACTTATAAATACCTATAATTACCCATTCGAACTAACACACATAATTTATTAGATCATCACAAACACACACAAAAAAATTTGGTCAAGAAACTACATGCAATCAATGTGTGCTTCTTTTGAAGTCAAACAATGTCTACTACCATATCTTTTAGTACGTAATGAATTAGGTGAGTCATGACATAAGAAATTGTAGGTCAATGGATTTTCTTTCAAATGCCACCAATTTTGTATCATTTAAGGTTGAAATTAAAGCATTATAACTATTTTACCAGAGACTAGTGTAGTGTAAATAAGAGAAACTTCGAACGTTTATTATTTTGTCTTTTGATGTTAGTTTCAGGTATAGAAAAACTCTATTTCACGGTCCATACCTCATTTGAACTTATAAATACCTATAATTACCCATTCGCACTAACACACATAATTTATTAAATCATCACAAACACCCACAAAAAAATTGGTCAAAAAACTACATGCAATAAATGTCTGCCTCTCTTGAAGGCAAACAATGTTTACTACCATATCTTTTAGTCCGTTATTGGTCACAAACAACTCGCTTTTAGCTCAAATGCATGATTCATATAAATATGGGTGCATTCCTATGAAACTGAACACTTAACTCACTCCTGGGCTTCTCTCAATCCCCTATGGAGTCTCATGACTTCCTCAATATTTTTCTAAGAGAAACTCATCGATAAAGGACTGACTTTCCTTTTCAACCACCTCTAGTATGACAGGTAGTCGAATGAATGTCAGAAATGGATGAGTATGAATAAATCTCTATGGCATAGCTCTCTTGCACGATTAAAAGTATGAAAGAAGGGAAACTTTTCTTAAATGCTTGTAGTCCCTCATTTATAGATGTGGGACCCTCACAACCATAAACAAGATCCTACAAACACGGCTTCATAGACACCCTAGGACACTTGAACTCTATGCTCTGATACCAAGTTTGTCACTGTAACATCTCGCAAATTTAAATAACTAGGAAGGAGTTAATAATTGGAAATAGTCGTTTTTGGAAAGAATGAAAATCTGTAAGTTTTATCAAGTAAGAATAAGTTGAGTTTTGGTCAACTTCAAACAACCATAACTCCTAGCTCATGATGAGTTAGGTGTACTTCCAGATATTGCAGGAAAGCTCTTGGAATAATCTTTCCAATGCCACAGAGTTTGCACGATTCTAAGTTTTTATGAGTGATATATGTCATTTGGAAGTTGGGTTGTCTGAATAAGGAAAATCCAATCCGGATTTGGAAGGGTAGTTTGGTATTTTCCATACCCAAATTAATATATTCGTTTTTGGTAATATTTCTAACGGTCTAAACTGAAATTGGTTAGTTTACGCTTTTAAAATTAGAGTTAGGGTTTTTGGAGAAAGAACGCAAGAGGAGAAGAAAGGAGAAAAGACCCAAGATTGTCGTAAGGATTTCGCTTGTGGATTTCATCAAGGGGTGATCCCTACGAGGTATATGATATCACATAGCGTTGGGTTAGTTAACCCACGGTCCAATCATGATTCAATTCATTGAAGTATTTTAGATTTGAAAGTAAATCCTTTGAGTTCTTGATGAAATTCGTTTGAATTCTTGTGGGTTGTGTTGTTGAAGTTTTCTTCTGTTTGATTCATGTTTTAGGTGTGATTTCGAGTAGAATCTTATGTGTTTTGAGGGTGTAGTCGATTCTAAATGTTTGGGGAAAGAACCATTGGAGTTTACAGGGTTTAGAGATGAAAAACGAAGGAGAAAAATCGGGCATTTTCTGGGCAGGGGCTTAGTGCGTCGCGCCTCATAGAGCGCTGATGAGTCCACAATTTGTACTCATTTAGGGCTATATTTTAATAGAATTAGTTTCCTCAAATGCATATTTTGTCTTAATAACTGATGTAAACCCTTAAGTTTCAGGTATTTGGATTGAGCGACAAAGCTTGGACGCTATCAAGCAAAAAGGAACAAAGCGGCTTAAAGAACGGAGAAAAGACTTCCTGAGGATCGCCTAAACTATTAGGCGAGTCGCCGAAAGGTCCTAAATCCCGCGGAAGGTTCCAGTGTGCTGAGCCCTGAAGGAGAAGCTCACCTCTGCGATGAAAATGAGACTTTATTCATCGTACCCACTTGATGGAAACACTTGTTGGTATCGATTTCTATCTCTTTTTCATGTCTAACTAAAAACCCAATTCTTGGGGCATGATTTTGTGAATATGAGTTAAAGTTATTATTGGGTGTTGCTTATTGTTGGTATATTCATTGTTTAAATGTTATTTCGTTTAGTAGTTGTGTTTGAACTTAATGAGATTGTAGTTGCAAATACGATTTCATGTTAGTGTTTTTGGCTTGCAAGAGAGAGAAGTTTTAAAACTAAGACTACTAAATCGATAGGCGGTGGTTATTGGGTTGTCGTGGGTTCAGCTTGAGATAGTGAATCCTAGGCCCTCTCCCACACTTTCAACTCGAGATAGTGAATGGGCTAAGGCGGAGGCTATACTTTAATGCGGCAATTTAGTGTTCAAGAGAAACTGAGTTGATTCGTGGTAAGTTGCTCGAGAGAGAATTTACCCCCACTAAAGTTTAGCCTAGTTACAAATATTCGGCGATGTACTATCAATAGCATTTACCCGATAGTGTCTTTTATCCCATATTCCTATCACATCCCAAGAATCTCGTCTCCTTATCTCGTTTCTTTTTATTTTTGTCATTTTTGTTGATTAGCTAATACAAACCCCCATTTATAATTTACTCTTGCGTCACCCCTTAGATTTAGTATGTTTTTATTCGATAATGTTTATAGCTATGACTGATTCGAACTAAATTTTATTTTTCTATTAATTGTCGAAACCACTCCCTGTGGGAACGAACCCAACACTTTGTTGGGTTATATCACTACACGCGATCGGTGGCACTTGAACCGAAGTAGTGTACTGATATGTGAAGTTAAAATGGCACCACTGCCGAGGAGTGGTGTTAGTTGAGAAATTTTAGTTTGGTAAAATTTTTGTTCTTGTTATTTACAGTTCTACTTACTTAAATTGCAGTTCTATTTCGATTGTTTGTGTTGAAAGCAGGAAGCATGAGTGCTAATGACAGCAACGCCAGCCAGATGGGCCACCAAGATGACATCAGAATTCTCAACGATGTCCAAGAGCCCAACATTAATGACCCCTATCTCATGGGAGGTATTGGGGACATCCGTTTACCTCCAGCCCAGGGAAATGTTGTGTTCCACATAACGAGCACTATATTGCAACTCTTGCAACTGAAGGGACATTTCAGTGGATTGGCTCATGAGGATCCTCACGAGCATCTTCGAAACTTCGTGGATGTGTGCGGACCATTCTCTTTCAAAAACATCTCTTAAGGGTCGGTCCGGTTAAGGTTATTCCCTTTCTCGTTGATGGGAGAAGCGTACTAGTGGCTTGCAGTGTTGCCACACGAATCCATCACTTTTTGGGAGGAATTAGTAAATGCATTTCAAGTGCGATTTTTCCCTCCTTCGAAGATGATGACTCTTCGCGACAACATTCAGAGTTTTAAACGTCTAGAGCGTGAGCCAATTCATGAGACTTGGCTGCGATTCAAAAAGTTGGTGCTCCAATGCCCAACTCATGGTCTGCCCGACAACGTTTTGCTACAGTATTTTTGCCGAAGTCTGGACTAGGTAAACAAAGGTGTTGCTGACCAACTTTCACTTGGAGGGTTGATGCAGCAACCGTATGTAATAGCATACCAACTTTTAGATGGTATGATGACCATAAACAGAGTTTGGTACACTAGTGAAGATCAGGTCTCCCCTATCACATTCAAGCTATCTAAGGAGCAGATTGAGAAAGATCATGAGAGAGACCAAAGCATGGCCAAGATCATGACAAAACTTGACATTTTATCCAAAAATGTCATGGGGGCTGGTGCCCGTGAAGTCAATGCCACGAGGGTCGGGTGTGCAAATCATGAGGAGACGAAGTTTGAAGCTTTGTATAATGAGGAGGTAAATTTTCTAGCCAACCAAGGCGGTGGTTATCATTCAAACTACCCAAGGCATGGTGGTAACCAAAGTTGGGCTAGAGAGGATGGTTGGAAGGATCGTGACAGGGAATGGAGGGACCGAAATCCTAACTGGAAGGATGCGGAGAAGGATAGGTATGTGCCTCCCCATTAGCACCAAAAGCCGAAGGATTCGGAAGGTGGTAGGTCTGAGGATATGCTCTCTCGTATCCTCAACAAAATTGAAGGGTCAGACAAAATTTAAAAAGAAATGAAAGAAGATATGTCCACCCTTAGCCAGGCCGTAACCTCCCATTCAGTGTCGATAAAGTAGTTGGAGACCCAAATGGGTCACATATCGTCTCATCTCAATCCGAGACAACAGTGGGATTTACCTAGTGATACTATGGCTAACCCCAAGAATGAGGTTTGCTGGTGGACTTCTGTCGTGCCACGACGTTAACTAAGGCATTGTTTGGGAGGCAACCCAAAACCCTTTTTTATTATTACTTTTAGTTTGTTTGTAAAATAATAGTTTGTTGGTTGTGCAGGATAAAATGTGGGAAATGTTAGGAAAGAAGGAGATTGGCGAGCAAAATGGTCCAATCTGCGCATTGCCGAAGAGGTCGGTGGCCCCGACTCAGAACCGCCGTTGGACTAAAGACAAGTTTAAGAGAGAGTCTGTAAAACTTGGTGGGCCCAAGAAATTATTGGCGACTCACCGACCAGGTCGGTGATTCCAATTTTTACCGTCGTTTGAACTCCCAAATTGACTGGGCATTCTGTAAAACTCGGAGAAGTAGGTGATTGCTCGGCGTGACGCCGAATGATTCGGCGGTCACGACTAATGTCGCCAAGTGGGCAAGAACTGGAGGATTTTTGAAGCCAAAGATTTAAATTCTCAAACTCTTTCACTTTTATGCATTTTCATTATCCCAACCACACACCTGCACTTTATTCCCTATTTTTGCATTCTCTAAGTGTTTTAGTCTCGATTTGTGTGCAGAACTTGGATTACATTGCTGCCTAGCGATTGAATCCCAATTTATTCAGTATCAAAGGTTGGTTTCCGAACCCTGAGCTATTTTTTTCGATTTCATACTCAAATGCAATGATATTATCGTGTTGAATTGTGTTGGGTTTCTATGCTAAGAATTAATTCGTTTGATCGCCTATTTTAAGTTGAATTCCTCGCCCGCAGTGTTGATTGTTGAAAACCCAAAATTTAGTTATTAAAATAGATTATTTTTCTGTGGGTTTGTGCTTGCATGTCATTGAGTGCTATGTGTCTAGTCTTAATGCAAATTGTACATGTTTCGATTTTGTTTTCAGGAGATGCATGTTTTAATTCGAGAAGTTGGGTTGAAAATAAGCACGTTCGACCGTTTGGCATGCTAGGTCTAGCTCGCCGAATCACTCAGTGGTTCGCCTAACGTCCCCATCTAGCCATTAAAATTTATGCTCTATGTGTTGAGGGGCTCTGTAACTTTTGGCGAGAAGTTGGAGGTCGCCAAAGACCCTCGGCGACTCACCAAAAGTCTTCTTTCTCGCCCTTGTCAGCTCCCCTGGATTTCTGTGCACTGTAGCTTTCAGCGGACTATCCCTAGATCGGCGAATATTACCAGCAACTGATCTCCCGTGCTTTTCTCAAATGTTTCTCTAACTTCGTTTCGAAGCTATGCAGACATGGCTAGACCAAAAGTTGCTGGAAGAGTTATGCCACCCAGATTGATAAGAGCACAAAATTTCAAAATTAAATGAAGGAAGGTCGAATCCATCCAAGAAGGGAAAGCAAGAACCTGCACCTGGAAGTAAGGGCAGAGGCAAAGAGCCAAATTCCAGCAGAAAAGCTAATCCACGAGACTCTTATATCCCTTCATGGGCCCGGGGAATCTACGCAGCTGTCTGGAAATTTTTGGCGAATACACCTGTAGAAATCCCTTAGGAGTCTGGTGCGATTGTTCCTTTTGAAGGGACTCCAGGCATTGATGCCCAGACAGATGGAGAGACTGCATTAGAAAGGATCCTTTCTTTACCTCCCTCTCTGTCTTACTTTCTTTCACTTTTGGATACTTTAGGTCGCATTTGAGGACAAATGGTTTTTTAGTGGTGGGGTGAGGCCCACCTTTTTTGTGAATATTGATGTTCGTGTTTTGTTGATATATTTGGGTCATTGTGTTTTATACTGCTTTTTGTGGATGTTTGAGCTTGTGGCTCCTTTTGCTTTAAATTGTAAATGATTTTGACCCCTCCAAATTTTTCACCCACTCTTGTATGTACTCGAATGTGGCTGTTCTTCAGCAAATTTGAGTCTTGGTTCTGATCAATATCGATGACTCAAATAGTGCTCATAATCGAACGAACATGAATGTGCGTCTAAAATGAGACCAAATGAAGTTGCATAGACAATATGTGAACTCTTTGCATCTTGTTGTGACTAGCCAAGTATCAAATTTATTCTTTTGCAATGAACATTGCACACTAGTGAGAGTGTGGAGTCTTGTTTGACTTTGGTGTCGATGCCTTGTGTGATGAGCTTACTGTGAACCATGCATGATAACACCTAGAATTTGCCCCATTGGTCTGGTCAACTAAGTAAGGCTATCTCTTGATATGATATTAGGCAACTTCGAAGTTGTTGGACTATTCGGGTCCAAGAACTTTGTATCATTTAATTTTTAAAGTAAGCATTATGAACATTTTACCAGAGACTAGTATAGTGTAAATAAGAGAAACTTCCAAAATTCATAATATTGGCTTTAGATGTTAGTTTCGGGTATAGAAAAATTCTATTACATGATCCATACCTCATTTGAACATAAAAATACCTATAATTACCTATTTGAACTAACACACATAATTTATTAAATAATAACAAACACCCACAAAAATGTTTTGTCAAAAAACTACATGCAATCAATGTGTGCCTCTCTTGAAGGCAAACAATGTTTACTGCCATATCTTTTAGTACGTAATGAATTAGGTGATCCATGACTTATGAAATTGTAGGTCAATGAGTTTTCTTTTAAATTTCACCAATTTTGTATAGTTTAATGTTTTGATTAAAGAATTATGACCATTTTACCAAAGACTAGTGTAGTATAAATAAGAGAAACTTCGAACGTTCATAATTTTTGCTTTAGATGTTAGTTTTGGATATAGAAAAACTCTATTTCACGGTCTATACATTATTTGAACTTATAAATACCTATAATTACCCATTCGAACTAACACATATAATTTATTAAATCATCACAAACACCCACAAAAAAGTTTGGTCAAAAAACTACATGCAATCAACGTGTGCCTCTCTTGAAGGTAGACAATGTTTACTACCATATCTTTTGGTACGTAATGAAATAGGTGAGCCATGACATATGAAATTGTAGGTCAATAAGTTTTCTTTCAAATTCCGCCAATTTTGTATCATTTAATGTTGAAAGTAAAGCATTATGACTATTTCACCAGAGACTAGTGTAGCGTGAATAAGAGAAACTTATAACATTCATAATTTTTGTTTTAGATGTTAGTTTTGGGTATACAAAAACTCTATTTCACGGTCCATACCTCATTTGAACTTATAAATTCCTATAATTACCCATTCACACTAACACACATATTTTATTAAATCATCACAAACACCCACGAAAAATTTGGTAAAAAAACTACATGCAATCAATGTGTACCTCTCTTGAAGGCAAACAATGTTTACTACTATGTCTTTTAGTACCTAATGAATTATGTGAGCCATGACATATGAAATTGTAGGTCAATGAGTTTTGTTTCAAATGCTACCAAATTTGTATCATTTAATGTTGAAAGTAAATCATTATGACCACTTTACCAGAGACTAGTGTAGTGTGAATAAGTAAAATTTGAACTTTTATAAATTTGGCTTTAGATGTTAGTTTCGGGTATAGAAAAACTCTATTTCACGGTCCATACCTCATGTGAACTTATAAATACCTATAATTATACATTCTCACTAAGACGAATAATTTATTTAATCATCACAACACCCACAAAAAAATTGGTGAAAAAACTACGTGCAATCAATGTGTGCCTCTCTCGAAGGCAAACAATGTTTACTACCATATCTTTAGTACGTAATGAATAAGGTGAGCCATGACATGAAATTGTCTGTCAATGATTTTTACTTCGAGTGCCAAAAATTTTGTATCATTTAATGTTTAAAGTAAAGCATTATGACCACTTTACCAAAGATTAGTGTAGTGTAAATTAGAGAAACTTTGAACGTTCATGATTTTTGCTTTAGATGTTATTTTCGGGTATAGGAAAACTCTCTTTCACCATCCATACCTCATTTGAACTTATAAATTCCTATAATTACCCATTCGAACTAACACACATAATTTAATAAATCATCACAAACACCCACGGAAAGTTTTGGTCAAAAAACTAGATGCAATAAATGTGTGCCTCTCTTGAAGGCAAACAATATTTATTACCATATCTTTTAGTACGTAATGAATTAGGTGAGTTGTTGCTACCAATTGCACAGGCAAGTGTATGCGGTCGCGCAAGTTATATAGTGGCCCTAAAAGAGCCAGATTATCAAGCTCAAAGGACTTGTCGATTTATTATTATTAATAAATTATATTAATTATAATTATTTATTTATGTGTAGAATTTCGAATGATGAATATATTAACTAAACTAAAAATAAAGATAAAATAACTAAAAAGCAATTAACTAAGAAAAGATAGATGTTTACACAATCAATGAATGAATCGATCTGGGATTATAATTTAACTAACAATCTTGTTTAGCATCAATTTCATCAACTTATTTGATTATATAGTTATTGATTCATAGGGTTAAATGTATGATCATGGTCTCCCGACCTCTAATCGCCTACGATAAATGACAACATAACTACATCGTTGAGCGGGGATAGGTTGGACCAAGTACCGAGCATTACGATTTGTTCATGTATAGTGACCAAGCATGGTTTCTAGGTATATCCCTATCCTAGATACAAATTACCCCTAATTATTAAGAGAAAATCATGCTCCTTATATTTCACGTTCTATCCTCTTATTCCTCTCCCGAGTTCAATTCGGACAATATGTTTATTTCAATGGTGATCAAGCATCAAAATAGTAATCACAAGAATATAAGAACAACCAATATGATAAAGAAATCATGCCGAATCAAAATCACTAAACAATCATATTTTAAGTAAATATAATCCAAGAACGAAAAGTTTAACTCCACATAGACATAGAGGAACTACAACCCATCATTCAAAGAAAAGATTTAAAATAAATAAAAGATAGAAAAGATAAAACTCTAAATCAAAAGTTAATTTCTATATTTATCCTCCTCCCTCTAATGATTATTGTTATGGACTATTTATAGATGTAGGAAACCCTGAATAAAATAATTGAGCCCAAAACAAATTAGGAACCCAAAACCTAAAAGTTTGTGCATATTTCCGCCGCTTCGTATCTGCAAATGTTGACACGATGAAGCAGTATGTTTTCAATTCAAATTCTGATTCTTTGCAACTTTTATATAATATATATTATTATATTCAATTTAATCCATTAAGTTGTCTGCTTAATTTTCTTCCTTAATCTTCCATATTTAATTCGTTTTAGTTCCAAATATTTTATCTTCACACCAATTTAATCCTACAAATAAAATATACTATTAAGTACAATTCCTAAAATTCATGCTCAAAAAGGACAAATATAAATAATAAATGTGAGGCAAATAATGATTAAAAATATGTATTTTTGCCTCACATCAACACCCCACTCTTAAACTTTTGTTCGTCCTCGAGCAAACATTAAATCTCATCTCAAATAAATCATTGATACAAACAATAAGGCCAGATAAAAATTTCAAAACATCAAGTACACTTCTCGATCATTATGCAAGATATAAAAATAACCATCAAACCTCTAACCTCCTAACCTCAAGGAAGGACTCTCAACTCATCAAATTTAAGCTTGCTCACCTATTCTCATCAAAGAAGGCTAATAAAATCACTTATCTATCATGAAACAAGTGCCTTCACAAGAAGATATAGTCCACACACTCAATTCAAAAGATTGAATATAAATTAAGGACTTAGCATCAAAGAACAACTCACACTCAGAAATAAAAATTAACATGTATGCACAAAGAACCATAGGCTTGCCCATTATGTACATCTCCACTAATTAAGCATGCTTGAATAGAATCAAATAGGACTTTAACGGGTTGGAATGTAGACTAGGGGACGCATAGGAAAACTATATAATAGTGACTTATACTTCCTTAAGCACTTTGCAATTTAAGAATTCATCACTCATTATTTTCTTCTCTTTATTTTCATCCCTCTCTTCAACAATTATTTCACAAGTAATTCTCATCATCTCCAGAATGTTTCAATCATTTTATATTTATTTTTTAAAGTTTTCCTTCATAATAGCCACCCTCAACTTACGTATTTTACATGCGTTAAGGTGCACGATGTCCTTGGAAAGACTAGGGCCATCATCAAGGTAACTTTTTTGTTCATCTTTTTTTTTTCACATCACATTCTTTCAAAGAGAGTTTTTTAAGCACTTTGTAGCTATCATTGATTACCTTTTCACTCAACCATCCCTTTTTCATCAGAATTAGCAATTAGAATAAGTCTATGATATAATGCTCAAGGAAGCAAGGTGCAAAAACTAGGGATTCAACAAAATAGTTTAGGGCAAAATATGGCTACCAACAAAAGGCTACATGCTCAACAGGGCTAACTAGTGATATAATATCTGAAAAGGCTAAAATTTACCAGACAAATCAAAGAAAGCCTATTATCATCTCCTAAACAAAGCAACACTTTTTATTTCGCTTCAATAACATGCAGGGCAAGTTCTAGACTAAAATGCAAAAAATGAAATAAATAAAATCTCACTACACATGGCACAAATATCAATCAAGATGGATCAATTACACTTCTAATAGAGACAGGATTATAACAAACTACAAAATAAAATAAGCTTTATACAAAGTTACAACCATGAACCTAGATGTCAAAGAGTTTGCAATTTCACTAGCAATCAAGCATTCACAAGAGAGTACTACTCAAAATTAGGCCCAAATAACAAGTATCACACAAATCAAAAGGGTCTTTTCTTTTCTCTCCAAAAAAATAATAAAAATAAAATTTACTTCCAAAAAAAAATAAAAGACACTCGGTTCAAAGGGCCTATCCTCAAGAAAAGAACTGAAAACAAAATCCAAGGAACTCATCCTAAAAAAAGAAAAGACTCGATAAAACAGTAAAAGCTAGGAATCATTCCTCCACCCCACACTTAAAAAGATGCTATGTCCCTAAAACATCAAACAAAATTTAAAACAAGGGTTAGAAAAACTACTTGAGGCCTTTAGGCCTAGCTAGTAGCATGTTCTCTTAATTTTTATCAAGGGTTGTCACCCCACACTTAAGCTCAAACATGCTCCTCTGCTTCAAATTCTTGGGTACTTAGATTTCCCGTAATCTGCAAAAACAAGATAAAAAAAAAGTGACACTAATAAAATAAAATAACATAAGAAATTATTATTTTTCTTTTAATTTTTCTTTAATTTTTTTTTTATAAAAAAAACTTCAATAAAGAAAAAGAAAAAGTTTAACCTAGAAAAACAATTAAATTCAAAGTCTCCGGCAGCAGCGCCAAATACCTGTCGCTACCAATTGCACATGCCAGTATACGTGGTCACGCAAGTAATATAGTGGCCCTAAAAGAGCCGGATTATCGAACCCAAAGGACTTGTCTATTAATTATTCTTACTAAATTATATTAATTCTAAGTATTTATTTAAGGGGAGGATTTCGAAAGATGAATATATTAACTAAACTAAAAATAAATATAAAATAACTAAAAAGAAATTAACTAAGAAAAGATAGATGTTTACACAATCAATGAATGAATCGATCTAGGATTATAATTTAATTAACAATCCTGTTTAGCATCAATTTCATCAACTTATTTGATTATCTAGTTATTGATTCACAGGGATAAATGTTTGATCAAGGTCTCCCAACCTCTAATCGCCTACGATAAATGACAACCTAACTACAATGTTGACCGAGGATAGGTTGGACCAAGTACCGAGCAATACGATTTCTTCCTATATAGTGACCAAGCATGGTTTATATGTATATCCATATCCTAGATACAAATTAACCCTAATAATTAAGATAAAATCATTCTCCTTATATTCCACGTTTTATCCTCTTATTCCTCTCCCGAGTTCAATTCGGACAATATGTTTATTTCAATGGTGATCAAGCATCAAAATACTAATCACAAGAATATAAGAACAACTAATATGATAAACAAATCATGCCGAATGAAAATTACTAAACAATCATATTGTAAGTAAATATAATCCAAGAACTAGAATTTTAACTCCACATAGACATAGAGCAATTACTGTTACCCCCGAGCCTACACCCTCGACGTGGCCGGCACTCGAGAACCATTGTTGATCCCAAGCGAATCCTTGGCCTGGCTTACTTACTCAGTGGAAGACTTTAAGCACTAAGAAAATAACTCAAATGCAAGATAACTTAACTGTCTCAAACCAAACTCATAATGTTTTAGAAATAAACATTTAACTTAGCCAAAATGACAACTCAAAACTGAACATAAGTCAATAACAAGATAAAGACAAATGAACTAACTGACTGTCTATCTATGAAGCCTCTAATAACTGAGATGGATGTCGGGACAAGACCCACGACATCCTAATGAACTAAATATTGAAAAGCAATAAAAAGGGATCCTCCGGAAGCAAGGAGGCTCACCAACAAACTCTGAATGCTCAAATTGGATCAACGAGACGCTGGATGCTGATCCTAGTTACCTGTGTCTGCATCATAATACGGTATAGGCCAAAGAAATACTTACCTTGGCTCTTCTCAACTCATGAATAACTCAACTCATAATAAAGCAGTAGGGCACTTGTAATATATGAAAATCTTTATAAAACGATAAAAGCAACTTAGTTCGTTAAAGAAAATGCAATAACAAACTCAACTTTACTCATATAATAAAGTAATATAGTTTCTGTGGGAGATTCTCTAATCGACAACCACCACTATGAGCCTAAGTGGTGATATAGCGTGTTGCCCACGCTGCCAGAACTGTCCTATACTTTGTCGTCATATAGAACGCTTAACTTAATGGATCCACTAGTCTATGCTAAAAGCATCTTTAGGAGTCATCTAAAAAGTATGATTTGTTACTACCCATGATGGCTACATGGTTTATGGAGACTTCAGTTAATATGAACTTGCATCCCCATATCGGTGCTCAATACTACTCCCAAAATATACTTAGCACATATGTTTTTAAAACAAACTTCTTTCTTTGGTTTGAGATAATTACTCAAAACTTTGCTTAAAAGCTCTCTTGGAAACGATGTTCCCTTTTCCTGCTCAAATGTGAAAACATTTATAAACTATTTGGGAATACTTAGTTCCCTTATAGCATTTTTGAGAAATGAACTCAACTTTATACTATTTTCTTAACTTGAAACTTAAATCTTAAAAAAAGTTTAAATATTCGTTAAAGACTTTTGAAAACTTTATAAACTTAACTTCTAGACTTGACTCTTAACTTCTCTTGACTTTGATCCTAACTTTCCTTGAATTGGATTATGGATTCAAGGTTCATGATCTTATGTTTATGGATGATTTCATGATATTTAGATGTACCTTAGAGTGTTGGAATCAACTAGAAAACATAGGTACATTGCTAAGGAAAAAGTACGAAAAGGTGGGGAAGAAATGGGGAGAACTAGCGTCACTGGCGCTCTGAGAGGTGCGGGGCGCCAACCCTCAAAGTTTAGAGAGCTTGCTGTGGCGCTCTGGCTGGCGCGGTACGCCAGAGCCCAAAGTTCAAAGGAACTTTTGTGATGCTCTGGGAGGCGCAGCACCCCAGCCCCCTCCCCAGAAAACTCTGAACTTTCTTCTTCGTTTTTCAACTCTAATGCTCTAATTTCACTTGGTTCTTTCCCCCAAACACTTAAAATCATTAATACCCTCAAAATACAATAGATTCAACTAGAAATTTCATCCAGAAACATGAATCAAATCATCAAGAAACTTCAACAACACAATCCACAAGAATTCAACGAAACTTTCAACAATGTTCATCAAAAACTTAATTTCTAAACTTTCAAAGACTTAAATTTTCTGAATTGAATCATGATTGGCGTGTGGCCGAACTAACCCAACGCTATGTGATCTCACTTACCTTTTTGGGTTCAACCCTGACGAAATCCACAAGCTAACCTCGACGAAATCGATGAATCTTGAACTTTCTTCTCCTCTTCTCCAAGCCCTAGCGTGAAAATCACTTTTCTAAAACTGACTAAAATCCGAATTTACCCCAATTAAAATCCTAAAAATGAATTAGAATAATTAGGTAACGAAAAGACTAAATTACCCTTCCAAAATCCGGAGTAGACTTTCCTTAATCCAGTAGCCCAACTTCCAATGGGCATAACTTACTCATACGAACTCGAAATCGCGCAAACTCGGTGGCGTTGGAAAGATCATTCGAAGAGCTTTCCAACAATATCTGGAAGTACACCTTACTCGTCCTGAACTAGGAGGTATGGACGTTTGAAGTTGACCAAAACTCACTTTTCCTAACTTAAACAAATTTTCCAAATTTTCATTCTTTCCAAAATTGACTATTTCCAATTATTAGCTTCTTCCTAGTTATTTTAAATTGCGGGATGTCACAATATCTCCCCCTTGGGAACATTCGTCCTCGAATGAGATTACTCTTACTAGGATAAAAGTGTAATATCAAGTTCAAACACCCAACAAGCAATTGCAAACAAACAACATGTTCACTCATAATTTAAAGAGTACTAAGAAGAGAATTAGTACCTTGGTCTGCATTTTCTCCGAACTCAAAGAGATGGGGATATCTCTTCTTCATATCCTCTTCATCTGCCCAAGTAGCTTCTTCAACAAATTGGTTCCTTCAAAGGACTTTGACTGATGCTACCTCTTTTGTTCTTAACTTGCGAACTTGGCGATCTAAAATCTGCACAGGAATCTCCTCATAAGATAAGTTATCCTTGATCCCAATATTTTCAGTTGGTATGATCAATAAATGATCGCCCATACACTTCTTCAACATGGATATGTGAAACACCGAATGAACCGCGGCTAACTCTTGTGGTAACTCCAACTCATAAGCTACATTGCCAATCCTCTTGGATATTCGATAAGGTCTAATATATTGGGGACTAAGTTTCCCCTTCTTACCAAACCTCATAACACCCTTCATGGGTGAAACTTTTAGAAAGACCTAATCATCTGCTTCGAACTATAACGCCCTTCTCGTAACATCAGTGTAGGATTTTTGATGACTGTGCCATTTTCAACCTCTCTTGAATCACCTTTACTTTCTCCATAGCTTGATGGACTAAATCTGGTCCTATCAATCCTACTTCACCAACTTCAAACCATCCAATAGGAGATCTGCATCTTCTCCCATAAAGAGCTTCATAAGGAGCCATTTGAATGCTCGAGTGGTAACTATTGTTGTAAGCAAACTCAATGAGAGGTAGGTGATCATCCCAATTCCCTTTGAAATCAATCGCACAAGCCCTCAACATATCCTCTAAGGTCTGAATAGTGTGCTCTGCTTGCCCATTTGTCTGAGGATGAAAGGCAGTACTTTAGTTCACCTTTGAACCCAAGCCTTTTTGGAATGACTTCCAAAACTGTGTAGTAAATTGCACACCTCTATCTGAAATAATGGAGACCGGAACCCCATGAAGTCTTAACACCTTTTGAAGATACAACTTAGCATAATCTTCTGCCGAATGAGTAGTCTTTATCGGCAAAAAGTGGGTTGATTTTGCCATTATGTCGACAATCACCCAAATAGAATCATGCTGCCTGCGAGACCTTGGTAAACCTATGATGAAGTCCATATTAATCATCTCCCACTTCCATTCTAGAAGTTCCATATTCTGAGCCAAACCACCGGGCCATTGGTGCTCTACTTTAACTTGTTGGCAATTTGGGCACTTAGCAACAAATTCTACAATGCCCTTCTTCATCACCACTATTCCTCTTTCTGTGGAATCCATTAGTCGGACTCCTAAGAGTGCAAGACATGCACATCTTTCGCTAACTCTCTCTTTTCCTCCTCAACATGGGCAGTAATACCCATAGACAACCTGCTTAAAGCATCAGCAACAACATTAGCCTTACATGGGTGATAAAGAATACTCATGTCATAATCCTTGAGTAATTCCAACCACCTCCTTTGTCTGAGATTGAGCTCTTTCTTAGTAAACACATACTGAAGGCTCTTGTGATCGATGAACACATCCACATGAACACCATAAAGATAATGACGCCATATTTTCAAAGCAAATACTACGGCAGCCAACTCCGGATCATGGGTTGGGTAATTCTTCTCATGAACTTTCAACTGTTTGGAGGCATAAGCTATGACTTTGCCATTCTGCATTAACACACAACCCAAACCAACTCTAGACGCATCACAATATACAACAAAGCCTTGCGTACCTTCTGGTAAGGTCAACACTGGGGTAATAGTCAACCTCTTCTTCAGTTCCTGAAAGCATTTCACACAAGCTTCGGACCATTGAAACTTCACTATTTTCTTAGTCAACTTGGTCAAAGGAGATGAAATAGATGAAAATCCCTCGACAAACCTTCTATAATATCCAGCCAACCCCAAGAAACTCCTAATATCAGTTGGAGATGAAGGTCTAGGCAAATTCTGCACCGCCTCTATATTTTGAGCATCAACTCTAATTCCATCACCGGAAACTATGTGGCACAAGAATTCCACAGACTCAAGCCAAAACTCATAGTTAGAGAACTTAGCATATAACTCCTTATCTTTCAAAGTCTAAACAACTATTCTGAGATGACTAGCATGATCTTCTTCATTCCTTGAATAGATTAGTATGTCATCAATGAAGACGATAACAAACATATCTAAATAAGGTTTGAAAACTCTATTCATAAGGTCCATGAATACTGCAGGCGTATTAGTCAAACCAAAGGACATGACCAAAAACTCATAATGACCATAACATGTACTGAATGTTGTCTTTGGAATATCACATTCCCTTACTTTCAACTGATGGTAGCCTGATCTGAGGTCTACCTTACTGAAACTAGTAGCACCATGAAGTTGAGCGAAAAGATCATCAATCCTTGGGAGAAGATATTATTCTTGATGGTAACCTTGATCAATTGACGGTAAACTATACACATCCTAAGGGAACCATCATTCTTTCTCACAAATGGGACCGGAGCGCCCCAAGGTGAGATACTTGGTCGAATGAAACCTTTCTCTAAGAGATCTTTCAAGTCTGCTGGTGCCATTCTATATTGCGGAATAGAGATAGGATGAGTATCTGGAAGAACATCTATACCGAAGTCTATCTCTCTCTCAGAAGGGACTTCGGGTAAATCATCTGAAAAAAATTATGGAAACTCTTTTACTATTGGAACTGACTGAATAGGAGGTATCTCAATACTATAGTCATTAACTCGGACTAAGTGATAGGCAAACCCTTTAGAAACTAACTTTATTGCCTTAAGGTACGAAATGAAACGACCCTTACACACTATTGAACTACTCTTCAACTCTATAACTGGTTCACTGAAAATTGGAACTTGACTACTCAACACAATCTATTGATGTATAACAGGCATGAAGCCAGTCCATACCTAGAATGACATCAAAATCTACCATGTCTAACTCAACTAAATCAGCTATGGTACTCTTGTGATTGACGGAAATGGGACAATCACAATAGACTCTCTCTGCTAGAATAGACTCACCAATAGGTGTAGAAACACTGAAGGGCTCAACAAGTTGCTCAGGAAGAACATCAAAATTGAAGACTTCGACCATACCAATAACAACATCTGGTGAATCCTCTTGCTCTCGGCGACTAGCGATAGCATAAAGACGGTTTCCTTCTCCGCCTGCCGTTGAAGTAGCTCATCTAGATACAGCTCTATCTGGTGGAGCAACTGAAGAAGACTGGGCTCTATTGCCCCCATTACCATTACTCTGTCTGCTCTTAGGACACTCTCTCATAAAATGACCGCTCTGGCCACACTTGAAGAAACTAGTGGAGTCATCACGACACATCCCTGAGTGGCTCTTACCACACTTAGCACATGCAGGAGTCTTAGTACCCCTTTGTGCCTTACTACCTTGCGAATGCACAGGTCTAACTCTGAAGTTCTGAAAATTCTTACTATTGTACTCATATTTGTTCCTTGGTGCAGGTGCACTAGTAGATGATAGAGCATGTCCTTTCTGCTTATGTTGGAAAGAAGACCGGTTCGCGTTACTCTTTTATTGTCTAGATTTATTCCCTGATGCCTTAGCCCTCTTATTCTCAAACTCTTCTATATCCTTTAGCTGGTCCTTCTCAACTTGTTGCACATAGATCATAAGCCTTGCTATGCCCATGTAACCTATTAGCATAGCTGCCTTAGTTTCCTTACTTGACAGACGAGTCAACCCAACTATGAATAAACTCATCCTACTCCTCATGTCAGCAACCATCTTTTCGGTTCTCTTAGCTCACGAGGAAAGAAACACCTCATGAAAGCACTCTCAAAACAGTCCAACTCACAATCGGTTACGCGTAAGCACCAGTAGAAAGAAACTTTATAGAGATTAACTCTATCGCACGAAATGAATATGAAAAAAGTGAAGGGATTCCTAAATGTTGCAGCCTCTTAATTATAGATGTGGCGCGCTTCACACCGATAACTAGGACTCTACAGACACGACTTCATAGACTCCCTAGGATTCTTGAACTCAGTGCTTTGATACCAAGTTTGTCACGCCCCGAGCCTACACTCTGGAAGTGGTCGGCACTCGAGAACCATTGCTGGTCCCAAGCAAACCCTTTGTCCTGGCTTACTTACTCAGCAGAAGACTTTAAGCATTAAGAAAAGAACTCAAATGCAAGATAACTTAACTGTCTAAAACTACACTCATAATGTTTTAGAAATAAACATTTAACTTAGCCAAAATGGCAGCTCAAAACTGAACATAAGCCAATAACAAGATAAAGACAAATGAACTAACTAACTGTCTATCTATGAAGCCTCTAATAATTGAGATGGATGTCAAGACAACACCCACGACATACTAATGAACTAAATACTAAAAAGCAATAAAAAGAGATTCTACGGAAGCAAGGAGGCTCACCAACAAACTCTGAATGCTCAAACTAGATCAACGAGGCACTGGATGTTGATCCTGGTTACCTGCGTCTGCATCATATACAAAGCAGGCCAACTTGCATCAGTACATTGAATGTACGAGTTTGCGAGTTGGAAAGCTAAACAATACATAGGCTTGAAAAGATTCTGAAAGAAACACTTACATTAGCTCTTCTTAACTCATGAATAACTCAACTCATAATAAAGCAATAGGACACATGCAATACATGAAAATCTTTATAAAAGGATAAAAACAACTTAGTTCATTAAAGAAACTCAACGTTACTCTTATAATAAAGTAATATAGTTTTTGTGGGTGATTCTCTAACCGACAACCACCACTATGAGCCTAAACGGTTATACAACATCTTGCCCACGTTGCCAAAATTGTCCTATACTTTGCCATCATATAGAACGCTTGACTTAGTGGATCCACTAGTCTATGCTAAAAGCATCTTAAGGAGTCATCTAAAAAGTATGATCCTTTACTACCCATGATGGCTACATGATTTATGGAGACTTGAGTTAATATGAACTCGCATCCCCATATCGGTGCTCAATACTACTCCCAAAATATACTTAGTTCATATGTTTTTAAAACAAACTTCTTTCTTTGGTTTGAGATAATTACTCAAAACTTAGCTTACAAGCTCTCTTGGACTCGATGTTCCCTTTTCTTGCTAAAATGTGAAAACATTTATAATCTCTTTGGGAATACTTAGTTCCCTTATAGCTTTTTGAGAAATGAACTCAACTCTTTACTCTTTGCTTAACTTGAAACTTAAGTCTTAAAACAAAGTTAAAACATTCGTTAAATTTTTTTGAAAACTTTATAAACTTTGCTTTGACATGCTTTTTAACTTCTAGACTTTACTCTTAACTTCTCTAGACTTTGATCCTAAATTTCCTTGAATTGGATTATGGATTCAAGGTTCATGATCTTATGTTTATGGATGATTTCATGATATTTAGATGTACCTTAGAGTGTTGCAATCAACTAGAAAATGTAGGTACATTGCTAAGGAACAAGTACGAAAAGGTGGGGAAGAAATGGAGAGAAATGGCGTCCCTGGCGCTTTGAGAGGCGCGGGGCGCCAGCCCTCAAATTTCAGAGAGCTTGCTGTGGCGCTCTGGCTGGCGCGGCGCACCAGAACCCAAAGTTCAGAGGAACTTTTGTGGCGCTCTAGGAGGCGCGGTGCCCCAGCCCCCTCCCTAGAAAACTCCAAACTTTCTTCTTCGTTTTTCAACTCTAAACCCTCTAATTTCACTTGGTTCTTTCCCCCAAACAATTAGAATCATTAATACCCTCAATATATAATAGATTCAACTCAAAATTTCACCCGGAAAGATAAATCAAATCATCAAGAAACTTCAACAACACAACCCACAAGACTTACACGAATCTTTTAACAATGTTCATCAAGAACTCAATTTCTAAACTTTCAAAGACTTAAATTCGCTGAATTGAATCATGGTTGGCGCGTGGCAGAACTAACCCAATGCTATGTGATCTCACATACCTTTTAGGGATCACCCCCGACGAAATCCACAAGCTAACCTCGACAAATCTTGAACGTTCTTCTCCTTTCTCCTCTTTTCTCCTCTTCTCCATGCCCTAGCGTGAAAATCACTTTTCTAAAGCTGACTAAAATCAGACTTTACCCCAATTAAACTCCTAAAAACGAATTAGAATAATTAGGTAAGGAAAAGACTAAATTACCTTTCCAAAATCCGGAATAGACTTTCCTTAATCCAACAACCTAACTTCCAATGGGAATAACTTACTCATACAAACTCGGAATCGTGCAAACTCGGCGGCTTTGGAAAAATTATTCCAACAGCTTTCCAATCATAACTGGAAGTACACCTAATTCATCATGAGCTAGGAGTTATGGCCGTTTGAAGTTGACAAAAACTCACTTTTCTTAACTTAAACAAATTTTCCAGATTTTCATTCTTTCCAAAAATGACTATTTTCAATTATTAGCTTCTTCCTAGTTATTTCAAATTGCGGGATGTTACAATTACAACCCATCATTTAAAGAAAAGATGTAAAATAAATAAAATAGAAAGAAAAGATAAAACTCTAAATCAAAAGTTAATTTCTATATTCATCCTCCTCCCTCTAATAATTATTGTTATAGACTATTTATAGATGTAGGAAACCCTGAATAAAATAATTGAGTCCAAAACAAATTAGGAACCCAAAACCTATTAAAAGGATTCCGCGTGAAGCAGTTTGTGCATATTTCCGCCGCTTCAGCTGCGTGTCTGCAAATGTTGACACGTGGCAGCAGTATTTTTCAATTCAAATTCTGATTATTTACAAC